>JAXLNS010000142.1:0-78434 GCA_037215915.1 Pantherophis vulpinus
GCATTTGGTTTCAAAAAAAAAATTTGGCTTCAAAAAACATTTTGGTTCCTGGGCAGGATTTTTCCTGACCGTGGAGTAAAGCCTTTTCTTCTCCTGGCACCAAAAAGGCTTGATTTTTAAAAAGTTGAAGCAACACCATTTTTAGACATGGAATTTCATCCTTAATCTCATCCTGGTGTCCGTTTTTGCATTTGGTTTCAAAAAAAAAATTTGGCTTCACAATACATTTTGGTTCCTGGGCAGGATTTTTCCTGACCGTGGAGTAAAGCCTTTTCTTCTCCTGGCACCAAAAAGGCTTGATTTTTAAAAAGTTGAAGCAACACCATTTTTAGACATGGAATTTCATCCTGAAACTCATCCTGGTGTCTGTTTTTGCATTTGGTTTCAAAAAAAAAATTTGGCTTCAAAAAACATTTTGGTTCCTGGGCAGGATTTTTCCTGACCGTGGAGTAAAGCCTTTTCTTCTCCTGGCACCAAAAAGGCTTGATTTTTAAAAAGTTGAAGCAACACCATTTTTAGACATGGAATTTCATCCTTAATCTCATCCTGGTGTCCGTTTTTGCATTTGGTTTCAAAAAAAAAATTTGGCTTCACAATACATTTTGGTTCCTGGGCAGGATTTTTCCTGACCGTGGAGTAAAGCCTTTTCTTCTCCTGGCACCAAAAAGGCTTGATTTTTAAAAAGTTGAAGCAACACCATTTTTAGACATGGAATTTCATCCTGAAACTCATCCTGGTGTCTGTTTTTGCATTTGGTTTCAAAAAAAAAATTTGGCTTCAAAAAACATTTTGGTTCCTGGGCAGGATTTTTCCTGACCGTGGAGTAAAGCCTTTTCTTCTCCTGGCACCAAAAAGGCTTGATTTTTAAAAAGTTGAAGCAACACCATTTTTAGACATGGAATTTCATCCTTAATCTCATCCTGGTGTCCGTTTTTGCATTTGGTTTCAAAAAAAAATTTTGGCTTCAAAAAACATTTTGGTTCCTGGGCAGGATTTTTCCTGACCGTGGAGTAAAGCCTTTTCTTCTCCTGGCACCAAAAAGGCTTGATTTTTAAAAAGTTGAAGCAACACCATTTTTAGACATGGAATTTCATCCTTAATCTCATCCTGGTGAACGTTTTTGCATTTGGTTTCAAAAAAAAATTTTGGCTTCAAAAAACATTTTGGTTCCTGGGCAGGATTTTTCCTGACCGTGGAGTAAAGCCTTTTCTTCTCCTGGCACCAAAAAGGCTTGATTTTTAAAAAGTTGAAGCAACACCATTTTTAGACATGGAATTTCATCCTTAATCTCATCCTGGTGTCCGTTTTTGCATTTGGTTTCAAAAAAAAATTTTGGCTTCAAAAAACATTTTGGTTCCTGGGCAGGATTTTTCCTGACCGTGGAGTAAAGCCTTTTCTTCTCCTGGCACCAAAAAGGCTTGATTTTTAAAAAGTTGAAGCAACACCATTTTTAGACATGGAATTTCATCCTTAATCTCATCCTGGTGAACGTTTTTGCATTTGGTTTCAAAAAAAAAATTTGGCTTCAAAAAACATTTTGGTTCCTGGGCAGGATTTTTCCTGACCGTGGAGTAAAGCCTTTTCTTCTCCTGGCACCAAAAAGGCTTGATTTTTAAAAAGTTGAAGCAACACCATTTTTAGACATGGAATTTCATCCTTAATCTCATCCTGGTGTCCGTTTTTGCATTTGGCTTCAAAAAAAAAATTTGGCTTCAAAAAACATTTTGGTTCCTGGGCAGGATTTTTCCTGACCGTGGAGTAAAGCCTTTTCTTCTCCTGGCACCAAAAAGGCTTGATTTTTAAAAAGTTGAAGCAACACCATTTTTAGACATGGAATTTCATCCTGAAACTCATCCTGGTGTCCGTTTTTGCATTTGGTTTCAAAAAAAAAATTTGGCTTCAAAAAACATTTTGGTTCCTGGGCAGGATTTTTCCTGACCGTGGAGTAAAGCCTTTTCTTCTCCTGGCACCAAAAAGGCTTGATTTTTAAAAAGTTGAAGCAACACCATTTTTAGACATGGAATTTCATCCTTAATCTCATCCTGGTGTCCGTTTTTGCATTTGGTTTCAAAAAAAACATTTGGCTTCAAAAAACATTTTGGTTCCTGGGCAGGATTTTTCCTGACCGTGGAGTAAAGCCTTTTCTTCTCCTGGCACCAAAAAGGCTTGATTTTTAAAAAGTTGAAGCAACACCATTTTTAGACATGGAATTTCATCCTGAAACTCATCCTGGTGTCCGTTTTTGCATTTGGTTTCAAAAAAAAAATTTGGCTTCAAAAAACATTTTGGTTCCTGGGCAGGATTTTTCCTGACCGTGGAGTAAAGCCTTTTCTTCTCCTGGCACCAAAAAGGCTTGATTTTTAAAAAGTTGAAGCAACACCATTTTTAGACATGGAATTTCATCCTTAATCTCATCCTGGTGTCCGTTTTTGCATTTGGCTTCAAAAAAAAAAATTGGCTTCAAAAAACATTTTGGTTCCTGGGCAGGATTTTTCCTGACCGAGGAGTAAAGACTTTTCTTCTCCTGGCACCAAAAAGGCTTGATTTTTAAAAAGTTGAAGCAACACCATTTTTAGACATGGAATTTCATCCTTAATCTCATCCTGGTGTCCGTTTTTGCATTTGGTTTCAAAAAAAAAATTTGGCTTCAAAAAACATTTTGGTTCCTGGGCAGGATTTTTCCTGACCATGGAGTAAAGCCTTTTCTTCTCCTGGCACCAAAAAGGCTTGATTTTTAAAAAGTTGAAGCAACACCATTTTTAGACATGGAATTTCATCCTGAAACTCATCCTGGTGTCCGTTTTTGCATTTGGTTTCAAAAAAAAAATTTGGCTTCAAAAAACATTTTGGTTCCTGGGCAGGATTTTTCCTGACCGTGGAGTAAAGCCTTTTCTTCTCCTGGCACCAAAAAGGCTTGATTTTTAAAAAGTTGAAGCAACACCATTTTTAGACATGGAATTTCATCCTTAATCTCATCCTGGTGTCCGTTTTTGCATTTGGCTTCAAAAAAAAAATTTGGCTTCAAAAAACATTTTGGTTCCTGGGCAGGATTTTTCCTGACCGTGGAGTAAAGCCTTTTCTTCTCCTGGCACCAAAAAGGCTTGATTTTTAAAAAGTTGAAGCAACACCATTTTTAGACATGGAATTTCATCCTTAATCTCATCCTGGTGTCCGTTTTTGCATTTGGTTTCAAAAAAAAAATTTGGCTTCAAAAAACATTTTGGTTCCTGGGCAGGATTTTTCCTGACCGTGGAGTAAAGCCTTTTCTTCTCCTGGCACCAAAAAGGCTTGATTTTTAAAAAGTTGAAGCAACACCATTTTTAGACATGGAATTTCATCCTTAATCTCATCCTGGTGTCCGTTTTTGCATTTGGTTTCAAAAAAAAAATTTGGCTTCACAATACATTTTGGTTCCTGGGCAGGATTTTTCCTGACCGAGGAGTAAAGACTTTTCTTCTCCTGGCACCAAAAAGGCTTGATTTTTAAAAAGTTGAAGCAACACCATTTTTAGACATGGAATTTCATCCTTAATCTCATCCTGGTGTCCGTTTTTGCATTTGGTTTCAAAAAAAAAATTTGGCTTCAAAAAACATTTTGGTTCCTGGGCAGGATTTTTCCTGACCGTGGAGTAAAGCCTTTTCTTCTCCTGGCACCAAAAAGGCTTGATTTTTAAAAAGTTGAAGCAACACCATTTTTAGACATGGAATTTCATCCTGAAACTCATCCTGGTGTCTGTTTTTGCATTTGGTTTCAAAAAAAAAATTTGGCTTCAAAAAACATTTTGGTTCCTGGGCAGGATTTTTCCTGACCGTGGAGTAAAGCCTTTTCTTCTCCTGGCACCAAAAAGGCTTGATTTTTAAAAAGTTGAAGCAACACCATTTTTAGACATGGAATTTCATCCTTAATCTCATCCTGGTGTCCGTTTTTGCATTTGGTTTCAAAAAAAACATTTGGCTTCAAAAAACATTTTGGTTCCTGGGCAGGATTTTTCCTGACCGTGGAGTAAAGCCTTTTCTTCTCCTGGCACCAAAAAGGCTTGATTTTTAAAAAGTTGAAGTAACACCATTTTTAGACATGGAATTTCATCCTGAAACTCATCCTGGTGTCCGTTTTTGCATTTGGTTTCAAAAAAAAATTTTGGCTTCAAAAAACATTTTGGTTCCTGGGCAGGATTTTTCCTGACCGTGGAGTAAAGCCTTTTCTTCTCCTGGCACCAAAAAGGCTTGATTTTTAAAAAGTTGAAGCAACACCATTTTTAGACATGGAATTTCATCCTTAATCTCATCCTGGTGTCCGTTTTTGCATTTGGTTTCAAAAAAAAAATTTGGCTTCAAAAAACATTTTGGTTCCTGGGCAGGATTTTTCCTGACCGTGGAGTAAAGCCTTTTCTTCTCCTGGCACCAAAAAGGCTTGATTTTTAAAAAGTTGAAGCAACACCATTTTTAGACATGGAATTTCATCCTTAATCTCATCCTGGTGTCCGTTTTTGCATTTGGTTTCAAAAAAAAAATTTGGCTTCAAAAAACATTTTGGTTCCTGGGCAGGATTTTTCCTGACCGTGGAGTAAAGCCTTTTCTTCTCCTGGCACCAAAAAGGCTTGATTTTTAAAAAGTTGAAGCAACACCATTTTTAGACATGGAATTTCATCCTTAATCTCATCCTGGTGTCCGTTTTTGCATTTGGCTTCAAAAAAAAAATTTGGCTTCAAAAAACATTTTGGTTCCTGGGCAGGATTTTTCCTGACCGTGGAGTAAAGCCTTTTCTTCTCCTGGCACCAAAAAGGCTTGATTTTTAAAAAGTTGAAGCAACACCATTTTTAGACATGGAATTTCATCCTTAATCTCATCCTGGTGTCCGTTTTTGCATTTGGTTTCAAAAAAAAAATTTGGCTTCAAAAAACATTTTGGTTCCTGGGCAGGATTTTTCCTGACCGTGGAGTAAAGCCTTTTCTTCTCCTGGCACCAAAAAGGCTTGATTTTTAAAAAGTTGAAGCAACACCATTTTTAGACATGGAATTTCATCCTTAATCTCATCCTGGTGTCCGTTTTTGCATTTGGTTTCAAAAAAAAAATTTGGCTTCACGATACATTTTGGTTCCTGGGCAGGATTTTTCCTGACCGTGGAGTAAAGCCTTTTCTTCTCCTGGCACCAAAAAGGCTTGATTTTTAAAAAGTTGAAGCAACACCATTTTTAGACATGGAATTTCATCCTGAAACTCATCCTGGTGTCTGTTTTTGCATTTGGTTTCAAAAAAAAAATTTGGCTTCAAAAAACATTTTGGTTCCTGGGCAGGATTTTTCCTGACCGTGGAGTAAAGCCTTTTCTTCTCCTGGCACCAAAAAGGCTTGATTTTTAAAAAGTTGAAGCAACACCATTTTTAGACATGGAATTTCATCCTTAATCTCATCCTGGTGTCCGTTTTTGCATTTGGTTTCAAAAAAAACATTTGGCTTCAAAAAACATTTTGGTTCCTGGGCAGGATTTTTCCTGACCGTGGAGTAAAGCCTTTTCTTCTCCTGGCACCAAAAAGGCTTGATTTTTAAAAAGTTGAAGTAACACCATTTTTAGACATGGAATTTCATCCTGAAACTCATCCTGGTGTCCGTTTTTGCATTTGGTTTCAAAAAAAAATTTTGGCTTCAAAAAACATTTTGGTTCCTGGGCAGGATTTTTCCTGACCGTGGAGTAAAGCCTTTTCTTCTCCTGGCACCAAAAAGGCTTGATTTTTAAAAAGTTGAAGCAACACCATTTTTAGACATGGAATTTCATCCTTAATCTCATCCTGGTGTCCGTTTTTGCATTTGGTTTCAAAAAAAAATTTTGGCTTCAAAAAACATTTTGGTTCCTGGGCAGGATTTTTCCTGACCGTGGAGTAAAGCCTTTTCTTCTCCTGGCACCAAAAAGGCTTGATTTTTAAAAAGTTGAAGCAACACCATTTTTAGACATGGAATTTCATCCTTAATCTCATCCTGGTGTCCGTTTTTGCATTTGGTTTCAAAAAAAACATTTGGCTTCAAAAAACATTTTGGTTCCTGGGCAGGATTTTTCCTGACCGTGGAGTAAAGCCTTTTCTTCTCCTGGCACCAAAAAGGCTTGATTTTTAAAAAGTTGAAGCAACACCATTTTTAGACATGGAATTTCATCCTTAATCTCATCCTGGTGTCCGTTTTTGCATTTGGTTTCAAAAAAAACATTTGGCTTCAAAAAACATTTTGGTTCCTGGGCAGGATTTTTCCTGACCGTGGAGTAAAGCCTTTTCTTCTCCTGGCACCAAAAAGGCTTGATTTTTAAAAAGTTGAAGCAACACCATTTTTAGACATGGAATTTCATCCTTAATCTCATCCTGGTGTCCGTTTTTGCATTTGGTTTCAAAAAAAAAATTTGGCTTCAAAAAACATTTTGGTTCCTGGGCAGGATTTTTCCTGACCGTGGAGTATAGCCTTTTCTTCTCCTGGCACCAAAAAGGCTTGATTTTTAAAAAGTTGAAGCAACACCATTTTTAGACATGGAATTTCATCCTGAAACTCATCCTGGTGTCCGTTTTTGCATTTGGTTTCAAAAAAAAAAATTGGCTTCAAAAAACATTTTGGTTCCTGGGCAGGATTTTACCTGACCGTGGAGTATAGCCTTTTCTTCTCCTGGCACCAAAAAGGCTTGATTTTTAAAAAGTTGAAGCAACACCATTTTTAGACATGGAATTTCATCCTGAAACTCATCCTGGTGTCCGTTTTTGCATTAGGTTTCAAAAAAAAAAATTGGCTTCAAAAAAATTTTGGTTCCTGGGCAGGATTTTTCCTGACCTTGGAGTAAAGCCTTTTCTTCTCCTGGCACCAAAAAGGCTTGATTTTTAAAAAGTTGAAGCAACACCATTTTTAGACATGGAATTTCATCCTTAATCTCATCCAGTGTCCGTTTTTGCATTTGGTTTCAAAAAAAAAATTTGGCTTCAAAAAACATTTTGGTTCCTGGGCAGGATTTTTCCTGACCGTGGAGTAAAGCCTTTTCTTCTCCTGGCACCAAAAAGGCTTGATTTTTAAAAAGTTGAAGCAACACCATTTTTAGACATGGAATTTCATCCTTAATCTCATCCTGGTGTCCGTTTTTGCATTTGGTTTCAAAAAAAAAATTTGGCTTCAAAAAACATTTTGGTTCCTGGGCAGGATTTTTCCTGACCGTGGAGTAAAGCCTTTTCTTCTCCTGGCACCAAAAAGGCTTGATTTTTAAAAAGTTGAAGCAACACCATTTTTAGACATGGAATTTCATCCTTAATCTCATCCTGGTGTCCGTTTTTGCATTTGGTTTCAAAAAAAAAATTTGGCTTCAAAAAACATTTTGGTTCCTGGGCAGGATTTTTCCTGACCGTGGAGTATAGCCTTTTCTTCTCCTGGCACCAAAAAGGCTTGATTTTTAAAAAGTTGAAGCAACACCATTTTTAGACATGGAATTTCATCCTGAAACTCATCCTGGTGTCCGTTTTTGCATTTGGTTTCAAAAAAAAAATTTGGCTTCAAAAAACATTTTGGTTCCTGGGCAGGATTTTTCCTGACCGTGGAGTAAAGCCTTTTCTTCTCCTGGCACCAAAAAGGCTTGATTTTAAAAAAGTTGAAGCAACACCATTTTTAGACATGGAATTTCATCCTGAAACTCATCCTGGTGTCCGTTTTTGCATTAGGTTTCAAAAAAAAAAATTGGCTTCAAAAAACATTTTGGTTCCTGGGCAGGATTTTTCCTGACCGTGGAGTAAAGCCTTTTCTTCTCCTGGCACCAAAAAGGCTTGATTTTTAAAAAGTTGAAGCAACACCATTTTTAGACATGGAATTTCATCCTTAATCTCATCCTGGTGTCCGTTTTTGCATTTGGTTTCAAAAAAAAAATTTGGCTTCAAAAAACATTTTGGTTCCTGGGCAGGATTTTTCCTGACCGTGGAGTATAGCCTTTTCTTCTCCTGGCACCAAAAAGGCTTGATTTTTAAAACGTTGAAGCAACACCATTTTTAGACATGGAATTTCATCCTGAAACTCATCCTGGTGTCCGTTTTTGCATTTGGTTTCAAAAAAAAAATTTGGCTTCAAAAAACATTTTGGTTCCTGGGCAGGATTTTTCCTGACCGTGGAGTAAAGCCTTTTCTTCTCCTGGCACCAAAAAGGCTTGATTTTTAAAAAGTTGAAGCAACACCATTTTTAGACATGGAATTTCATCCTTAATCTCATCCTGGTGTCCGTTTTTGCATTTGGTTTCAAAAAAAAAATTTGGCTTCAAAAAACATTTTGGTTCCTGGGCAGGATTTTTCCTGACCGTGGAGTATAGCCTTTTCTTCTCCTGGCACCAAAAAGGCTTGATTTTTAAAAAGTTGAAGCAACACCATTTTTAGACATGGAATTTCATCCTGAAACTCATCCTGGTGTCCGTTTTTGCATTTGGTTTCAAAAAAAAAATTTGGCTTCAAAAAACATTTTGGTTCCTGGGCAGGATTTTTCCTGACCGTGGAGTAAAGCCTTTTCTTCTCCTGGCACCAAAAAGGCTTGATTTTTAAAAAGTTGAAGCAACACCATTTTTAGACATGGAATTTCATCCTTAATCTCATCCTGGTGTCCGTTTTTGCATTTGGTTTCAAAAAAAACATTTGGCTTCAAAAAACATTTTGGTTCCTGGGCAGGATTTTACCTGACCGTGGAGTATAGCCTTTTCTTCTCCTGGCACCAAAAAGGCTTGATTTTAAAAAAGTTGAAGCAACACCATTTTTAGACATGGAATTTCATCCTGAAACTCATCCTGGTGTCCGTTTTTGCATTAGGTTTCAAAAAAAAAAATTGGCTTCAAAAAACATTTTGGTTCCTGGGCAGGATTTTTCCTGACCGTGGAGTAAAGCCTTTTCTTCTCCTGGCACCAAAAAGGCTTGATTTTTAAAAAGTTGAAGCAACACCATTTTTAGACATGGAATTTCATCCTTAATCTCATCCTGGTGTCCGTTTTTGCATTTGGTTTCAAAAAAAAAATTTGGCTTCAAAAAACATTTTGTTTCCTGGGCAGGATTTTTCCTGACCGTGGAGTATAGCCTTTTCTTCTCCTGGCACCAAAAAGGCTTGATTTTTAAAACGTTGAAGCAACACCATTTTTAGACATGGAATTTCATCCTGAAACTCATCCTGGTGTCCGTTTTTGCATTTGGTTTCAAAAAAAAAATTTGGCTTCAAAAAACATTTTGGTTCCTGGGCAGGATTTTTCCTGACCGTGGAGTAAAGCCTTTTCTTCTCCTGGCACCAAAAAGGCTTGAGTTTTAAAAAGTTGAAGCAACACCATTTTTAGACATGGAATTTCATCCTGAAACTCATCCTGGTGTCCGTTTTTGCATTAGGTTTCAAAAAAAAAAATTGGCTTCAAAAAACATTTTGGTTCCTGGGCAGGATTTTTCCTGACCGTGGAGTAAAGCCTTTTCTTCTCCTGGCACCAAAAAGGCTTGATTTTTAAAAAGTTGAAGCAACACCATTTTTAGACATGGAATTTCATCCTTAATCTCATCCTGGTGTCCGTTTTTGCATTTGGTTTCAAAAAAAAAATTTGGCTTCAAAAAACATTTTGGTTCCTGGGCAGGATTTTTCCTGACCGTGGAGTATAGCCTTTTCTTCTCCTGGCACCAAAAAGGCTTGATTTTTAAAAAGTTGAAGCAACACCATTTTTAGACATGGAATTTCATCCTGAAACTCATCCTGGTGTCCGTTTTTGCATTTGGTTTCAAAAAAAAAATTTGGCTTCAAAAAACATTTTGGTTCCTGGGCAGGATTTTTCCTGACCGTGGAGTAAAGCCTTTTCTTCTCCTGGCACCAAAAAGGCTTGATTTTTAAAAAGTTGAAGCAACACCATTTTTAGACATGGAATTTCATCCTTAATCTCATCCTGGTGTCCGTTTTTGCATTTGGTTTCAAAAAAAACATTTGGCTTCAAAAAACATTTTGGTTCCTGGGCAGGATTTTACCTGACCGTGGAGTATAGCCTTTTCTTCTCCTGGCACCAAAAAGGCTTGATTTTAAAAAAGTTGAAGCAACACCATTTTTAGACATGGAATTTCATCCTGAAACTCATCCTGGTGTCCGTTTTTGCATTAGGTTTCAAAAAAAAAAATTGGCTTCAAAAAACATTTTGGTTCCTGGGCAGGATTTTTCCTGACCGTGGAGTAAAGCCTTTTCTTCTCCTGGCACCAAAAAGGCTTGATTTTTAAAAAGTTGAAGCAACACCATTTTTAGACATGGAATTTCATCCTTAATCTCATCCTGGTGTCCGTTTTTGCATTTGGTTTCAAAAAAAAAATTTGGCTTCAAAAAACATTTTGGTTCCTGGGCAGGATTTTTCCTGACCGTGGAGTATAGCCTTTTCTTCTCCTGGCACCAAAAAGGCTTGATTTTTAAAACGTTGAAGCAACACCATTTTTAGACATGGAATTTCATCCTGAAACTCATCCTGGTGTCCGTTTTTGCATTTGGTTTCAAAAAAAAAATTTGGCTTCAAAAAACATTTTGGTTCCTGGGCAGGATTTTTCCTGACCGTGGAGTAAAGCCTTTTCTTCTCCTGGCACCAAAAAGGCTTGAGTTTTAAAAAGTTGAAGCAACACCATTTTTAGACATGGAATTTCATCCTTAATCTCATCCTGGTGTCCGTTTTTGCATTTGGTTTAAAAAAAAAACATTTGGCTTCAAAAAACATTTTGGTTCCTGGGCAGGATTTTTCCTGACCGTGGAGTATAGCCTTTTCTTCTCCTGGCACCAAAAAGGCTTGATTTTTAAAAAGTTGAAGCAACACCATTTTTAGACATGGAATTTCATCCTGAAACTCATCCTGGTGTCCGTTTTTGCATTTGGTTTGAAAAAAAAAATTTGGCTTCAAAAAACATTTTGGTTCCTGGGCAGGATTTTTCCTGACCGTGGAGTAAAGCCTTTTCTTCTCCTGGCACCAAAAAGGCTTGATTTTTAAAAAGTTGAAGCAACACCATTTTTAGACATGGAATTTCATCCTTAATCTCATCCTGGTGTCCGTTTTTGCATTTGGTTTCAAAAAAAAAATTTGGCTTCAAAAAACATTTTGGTTCCTGGGCAGGATTTTTCCTGACCGTGGAGTATAGCCTTTTCTTCTCCTGGCACCAAAAAGGCTTGATTTTTAAAAAGTTGAAGCAACACCATTTTTAGACATGGAATTTCATCCTGAAACTCATCCTGGTGTCCGTTTTTGCATTTGGTTTCAAAAAAAAAATTTGGCTTCAAAAAACATTTTGGTTCCTGGGCAGGATTTTTCCTGACCGTGGAGTAAAGCCTTTTCTTCTCCTGGCACCAAAAAGGCTTGATTTTTAAAAAGTTGAAGCAACACCATTTTTAGACATGGAATTTCATCCTTAATCTCATCCTGGTGTCCGTTTTTGCATTTGGTTTCAAAAAAAACATTTGGCTTCAAAAAACATTTTGGTTCCTGGGCAGGATTTTACCTGACCGTGGAGTATAGCCTTTTCTTCTCCTGGCACCAAAAAGGCTTGATTTTAAAAAAGTTGAAGCAACACCATTTTTAGACATGGAATTTCATCCTGAAACTCATCCTGGTGTCCGTTTTTGCATTAGGTTTCAAAAAAAAAAATTGGCTTCAAAAAACATTTTGGTTCCTGGGCAGGATTTTTCCTGACCGTGGAGTAAAGCCTTTTCTTCTCCTGGCACCAAAAAGGCTTGATTTTTAAAAAGTTGAAGCAACACCATTTTTAGACATGGAATTTCATCCTTAATCTCATCCTGGTGTCCGTTTTTGCATTTGGTTTCAAAAAAAAAATTTGGCTTCAAAAAACATTTTGGTTCCTGGGCAGGATTTTTCCTGACCGTGGAGTATAGCCTTTTCTTCTCCTGGCACCAAAAAGGCTTGATTTTTAAAACGTTGAAGCAACACCATTTTTAGACATGGAATTTCATCCTGAAACTCATCCTGGTGTCCGTTTTTGCATTTGGTTTCAAAAAAAAAATTTGGCTTCAAAAAACATTTTGGTTCCTGGGCAGGATTTTTCCTGACCGTGGAGTAAAGCCTTTTCTTCTCCTGGCACCAAAAAGGCTTGAGTTTTAAAAAGTTGAAGCAACACCATTTTTAGACATGGAATTTCATCCTTAATCTCATCCTGGTGTCCGTTTTTGCATTTGGTTTAAAAAAAAAACATTTGGCTTCAAAAAACATTTTGGTTCCTGGGCAGGATTTTTCCTGACCGTGGAGTATAGCCTTTTCTTCTCCTGGCACCAAAAAGGCTTGATTTTTAAAAAGTTGACTCAACACCATTTTTAGACATGGAATTTCATCCTGAAACTCATCCTGGTGTCCGTTTTTGCATTTGGTTTGAAAAAAAAAATTTGGCTTCAAAAAACATTTTGGTTCCTGGGCAGGATTTTTCCTGACCGTGGAGTAAAGCCTTTTCTTCTCCTGGCACCAAAAAGGCTTGATTTTTAAAAAGTTGAAGCAACACCATTTTTAGACATGGAATTTCATCCTTAATCTCATCCTGGTGTCCGTTTTTGCATTTGGTTTCAAAAAAAACATTTGGCTTCAAAAAACATTTTGGTTCCTGGGCAGGATTTTACCTGACCGTGGAGTATAGCCTTTTCTTCTCCTGGCACCAAAAAGGCTTGATTTTAAAAAAGTTGAAGCAACACCATTTTTAGACATGGAATTTCATCCTGAAACTCATCCTGGTGTCCGTTTTTGCATTAGGTTTCAAAAAAAAAAATTGGCTTCAAAAAACATTTTGGTTCCTGGGCAGGATTTTTCCTGACCGTGGAGTAAAGCCTTTTCTTCTCCTGGCACCAAAAAGGCTTGATTTTTAAAAAGTTGAAGCAACACCATTTTTAGACATGGAATTTCATCCTTAATCTCATCCTGGTGTCCGTTTTTGCATTTGGTTTCAAAAAAAAAATTTGGCTTCAAAAAACATTTTGGTTCCTGGGCAGGATTTTTCCTGACCGTGGAGTATAGCCTTTTCTTCTCCTGGCACCAAAAAGGCTTGATTTTTAAAACGTTGAAGCAACACCATTTTTAGACATGGAATTTCATCCTGAAACTCATCCTGGTGTCCGTTTTTGCATTTGGTTTCAAAAAAAAAATTTGGCTTCAAAAAACATTTTGGTTCCTGGGCAGGATTTTTCCTGACCGTGGAGTAAAGCCTTTTCTTCTCCTGGCACCAAAAAGGCTTGATTTTTAAAAAGTTGAAGCAACACCATTTTTAGACATGGAATTTCATCCTTAATCTCATCCTGGTGTCCGTTTTTGCATTTGGTTTAAAAAAAAAACATTTGGCTTCAAAAAACATTTTGGTTCCTGGGCAGGATTTTTCCTGACCGTGGAGTATAGCCTTTTCTTCTCCTGGCACCAAAAAGGCTTGATTTTTAAAAAGTTGAAGCAACACCATTTTTAGACATGGAATTTCATCCTGAAACTCATCCTGGTGTCCGTTTTTGCATTTGGTTTCAAAAAAAAAATTTGGCTTCAAAAAACATTTTGGTTCCTGGGCAGGATTTTTCCTGACCGTGGAGTAAAGCCTTTTCTTCTCCTGGCACCAAAAAGGCTTGATTTTTAAAAAGTTGAAGCAACACCATTTTTAGACATGGAATTTCATCCTTAATCTCATCCTGGTGTCTGGTTTTGCATTTGGTTTCAAAAAAAACATTTGGCTTCAAAAAACATTTTGGTTCCTGGGCAGGATTTTTCCTGACCGTGGAGTATAGCCTTTTCTTCTCCTGGCACCAAAAAGGCTTGATTTTTAAAAAGTTGAAGCAACACCATTTTTAGACATGGAATTTCATCCTTAATCTCATCCTGGTGTCCGTTTTTGCATTTGGTTTCAAAAAAAAAATTTGGCTTCAAAAAACATTTTGGTTCCTGGGCAGGATTTTTCCTGACCGTGGAGTAAAGCCTTTTCTTCTCCTGGCACCAAAAAGGCTTGATTTTTAAAAAGTTGAAGCAACACCATTTTTAGACATGGAATTTCATCCTTAATCTCATCCTGGTGTCCATTTTTGCATTTGGTTTGAAAAAAAAAATTTGGCTTCAAAAAACATTTTGGTTCCTGGGCAGGATTTTTCCTGACCGTGGAGTAAAGCCTTTTCTTCTCCTGGCACCAAAAAGGCTTGATTTTTAAAAAGTTGAAGCAACACCATTTTTAGACATGGAATTTCATCCTGAAACTCATCCTGGTGTCCGTTTTTGCATTTGGTTTCAAAAAAAAAATTTGGCTTCAAAAAACATTTTGGTTCCTGGGCAGGATTTTTCCTGACCGTGGAGTAAAGCCTTTTCTTCTCCTGGCACCAAAAAGGCTTGATTTTTAAAAAGTTGAAGCAACACCATTTTTAGACATGGAATTTTATCCTTAATCTCATCCTGGTGTCCCTTTTTGCATTTGGTTTCAAAAAAAAAAATTTGGCTTCAAAAAACATTTTGGTTCCTGGGCAGGATTTTTCCTGACCGTGGAGTAAAGCCTTTTCTTCTCCTGGCACCAAAAAGGCTTGATTTTTAAAAAGTTGAAGCAACACCATTTTTAGACATGGAATTTCATCCTTAATCTCATCCTTGTGTCCGTTTTTGCATTTGGTTTCAAAAAAAAAATTTGGCTTCAAAAAACATTTTGGTTCCTGGGCAGGATTTTTCCTGACCGTGGAGTATAGCCTTTTCTTCTCCTGGCACCAAAAAGGCTTGATTTTTAAAAAGTTGACGCAACACCATTTTTAGACATGGAATTTCATCCTGAAACTCATCCTGGTGTCCGTTTTTGCATTTGGTTTCAAAAAAAAAATTTGGCTTCAAAAAACATTTTGGTTCCTGGGCAGGATTTTTCCTGACCGTGGAGTAAAGCCTTTTTCTTCTCCTGGCACCAAAAAGGCTTGATTTTTAAAAAGTTGAAGCAACACCATTTTTAGACATGGAATTTCATCCTTAATCTCATCCTGGTGTCCGTTTTTGCATTTGGTTTCAAAAAAAAAGTTTGGCTTCAAAAAACATTTTGGTTCCTGGGTAGGATTTTTCCTGACCGTGGAGTAAAGCCTTTTCTTCTCCTGGCACCAAAAAGGCTTGATTTTTAAAAAGTTGAAGCAACACCATTTTTAGACATGGAATTTCATCCTGAAACTCATCCTGGTGTCCGTTTTTGCATTAGGTTTCAAAAAAAAAGTTTGGCTTCAAAAAACATTTTGGTTCCTGGGCAGGATTTTTCCTGACCGTGGAGTAAAGCCTTTTCTTCTCCTGGCACCAAAAAGGCTTGATTTTTAAAAAGTTGAAGCAACACCATTTTTAGACATGGAATTTCATCCTTAATCTCATCCTGGTGTCCGTTTTTGCATTTGGTTTCAAAAAAAAAATTTGGCTTCAAAAAACATTTTGGTTCCTGGGCAGGATTTTTCCTGACCGTGGAGTAAAGCCTTTTCTTCTCCTGGCACCAAAAAGGCTTGATTTTTAAAAAGTTGAAGCAACACCATTTTTAGACATGGAATTTCATCCTTAATCTCATCCTGGTGTCCGTTTTTGCATTTGGTTTCAAAAAAAAAATTTGGCTTCAAAAAACATTTTGGTTCCTGGGCAGGATTTTTCCTGACCGTGGAGTATAGCCTTTTCTTCTCCTGGCACCAAAAAGGCTTGATTTTTAAAAAGTTGAAGCAACACCATTTTTAGACATGGAATTTCATCCTGAAACTCATCCTGGTGTCCGTTTTTGCATTAGGTTTCAAAAAAAAAAAAATTGGCTTCAAAAAACATTTTGGTTCGTGGGCAGGATTTTTCCTGACCGTGGAGTATAAGCCTTTTCTTCTCCTGGCACCAAAAAGGCTTGATTTTTAAAAAGTTGAAGCAACACCATTTTTAGACATGGAATTTCATCAGGAAACTCATCCTGGTGTCCGTTTTTGCATTTGGTTTCAAAATAAAATTTGGCTTCAAAAAACATTTTGGTTCCTGGGCAGGATTTTTCCTGACCGTGGAGTAAAGCCTTTTCTTCTCCTGGCACCAAAAAGGCTTGATTTTTAAAAAGTTGAAGCAACACCATTTTTAGACATGGAATTTCATCCTTAATCTCATCCTGGTGTCCGTTTTTGCATTTGGTTTCAAAAAAAACATTTGGCTTCAAAAAACATTTTGGTTCCTGGGCAGGATTTTACCTGACCGTGGAGTATAGCCTTTTCTTCTCCTGGCACCAAAAAGGCTTGATTTTAAAAAAGTTGAAGCAACACCATTTTTAGACATGGAATTTCATCCTGAAACTCATCCTGGTGTCCGTTTTTGCATTAGGTTTCAAAAAAAAAAATTGGCTTCAAAAAACATTTTGGTTCCTGGGCAGGATTTTTCCTGACCGTGGAGTAAAGCCTTTTCTTCTCCTGGCACCAAAAAGGCTTGATTTTTAAAAAGTTGAAGCAACACCATTTTTAGACATGGAATTTCATCCTTAATCTCATCCTGGTGTCCGTTTTTGCATTTGGTTTCAAAAAAAAAATTTGGCTTCAAAAAACATTTTGGTTCCTGGGCAGGATTTTTCCTGACCGTGGAGTATAGCCTTTTCTTCTCCTGGCACCAAAAAGGCTTGATTTTTAAAACGTTGAAGCAACACCATTTTTAGACATGGAATTTCATCCTGAAACTCATCCTGGTGTCCGTTTTTGCATTTGGTTTCAAAAAAAAAATTTGGCTTCAAAAAACATTTTGGTTCCTGGGCAGGATTTTTCCTGACCGTGGAGTAAAGCCTTTTCTTCTCCTGGCACCAAAAAGGCTTGATTTTTAAAAAGTTGAAGCAACACCATTTTTAGACATGGAATTTCATCCTTAATCTCATCCTGGTGTCCGTTTTTGCATTTGGTTTAAAAAAAAAACATTTGGCTTCAAAAAACATTTTGGTTCCTGGGCAGGATTTTTCCTGACCGTGGAGTATAGCCTTTTCTTCTCCTGGCACCAAAAAGGCTTGATTTTTAAAAAGTTGAAGCAACACCATTTTTAGACATGGAATTTCATCCTGAAACTCATCCTGGTGTCCGTTTTTGCATTTGGTTTCAAAAAAAAAATTTGGCTTCAAAAAACATTTTGGTTCCTGGGCAGGATTTTTCCTGACCGTGGAGTAAAGCCTTTTCTTCTCCTGGCACCAAAAAGGCTTGATTTTTAAAAAGTTGAAGCAACACCATTTTTAGACATGGAATTTCATCCTTAATCTCATCCTGGTGTCTGGTTTTGCATTTGGTTTCAAAAAAAACATTTGGCTTCAAAAAACATTTTGGTTCCTGGGCAGGATTTTTCCTGACCGTGGAGTATAGCCTTTTCTTCTCCTGGCACCAAAAAGGCTTGATTTTTAAAAAGTTGAAGCAACACCATTTTTAGACATGGAATTTCATCCTTAATCTCATCCTGGTGTCCGTTTTTGCATTTGGTTTCAAAAAAAAAATTTGGCTTCAAAAAACATTTTGGTTCCTGGGCAGGATTTTTCCTGACCGTGGAGTAAAGCCTTTTCTTCTCCTGGCACCAAAAAGGCTTGATTTTTAAAAAGTTGAAGCAACACCATTTTTAGACATGGAATTTCATCCTTAATCTCATCCTGGTGTCCATTTTTGCATTTGGTTTGAAAAAAAAAATTTGGCTTCAAAAAACATTTTGGTTCCTGGGCAGGATTTTTCCTGACCGTGGAGTAAAGCCTTTTCTTCTCCTGGCACCAAAAAGGCTTGATTTTTAAAAAGTTGAAGCAACACCATTTTTAGACATGGAATTTCATCCTGAAACTCATCCTGGTGTCCGTTTTTGCATTTGGTTTCAAAAAAAAAATTTGGCTTCAAAAAACATTTTGGTTCCTGGGCAGGATTTTTCCTGACCGTGGAGTAAAGCCTTTTCTTCTCCTGGCACCAAAAAGGCTTGATTTTTAAAAAGTTGAAGCAACACCATTTTTAGACATGGAATTTTATCCTTAATCTCATCCTGGTGTCCCTTTTTGCATTTGGTTTCAAAAAAAAAATTTGGCTTCAAAAAACATTTTGGTTCCTGGGCAGGATTTTTCCTGACCGTGGAGTAAAGCCTTTTCTTCTCCTGGCACCAAAAAGGCTTGATTTTTAAAAAGTTGAAGCAACACCATTTTTAGACATGGAATTTCATCCTTAATCTCATCCTTGTGTCCGTTTTTGCATTTGGTTTCAAAAAAAAAATTTGGCTTCAAAAAACATTTTGGTTCCTGGGCAGGATTTTTCCTGACCGTGGAGTATAGCCTTTTCTTCTCCTGGCACCAAAAAGGCTTGATTTTTAAAAAGTTGACGCAACACCATTTTTAGACATGGAATTTCATCCTGAAACTCATCCTGGTGTCCGTTTTTGCATTTGGTTTCAAAAAAAAAATTTGGCTTCAAAAAACATTTTGGTTCCTGGGCAGGATTTTTCCTGACCGTGGAGTAAAGCCTTTTTCTTCTCCTGGCACCAAAAAGGCTTGATTTTTAAAAAGTTGAAGCAACACCATTTTTAGACATGGAATTTCATCCTTAATCTCATCCTGGTGTCCGTTTTTGCATTTGGTTTCAAAAAAAAAGTTTGGCTTCAAAAAACATTTTGGTTCCTGGGTAGGATTTTTCCTGACCGTGGAGTAAAGCCTTTTCTTCTCCTGGCACCAAAAAGGCTTGATTTTTAAAAAGTTGAAGCAACACCATTTTTAGACATGGAATTTCATCCTGAAACTCATCCTGGTGTCCGTTTTTGCATTAGGTTTCAAAAAAAAAGTTTGGCTTCAAAAAACATTTTGGTTCCTGGGCAGGATTTTTCCTGACCGTGGAGTAAAGCCTTTTCTTCTCCTGGCACCAAAAAGGCTTGATTTTTAAAAAGTTGAAGCAACACCATTTTTAGACATGGAATTTCATCCTTAATCTCATCCTGGTGTCCGTTTTTGCATTTGGTTTCAAAAAAAAAATTTGGCTTCAAAAAACATTTTGGTTCCTGGGCAGGATTTTTCCTGACCGTGGAGTAAAGCCTTTTCTTCTCCTGGCACCAAAAAGGCTTGATTTTTAAAAAGTTGAAGCAACACCATTTTTAGACATGGAATTTCATCCTTAATCTCATCCTGGTGTCCGTTTTTGCATTTGGTTTCAAAAAAAAAATTTGGCTTCAAAAAACATTTTGGTTCCTGGGCAGGATTTTTCCTGACCGTGGAGTATAGCCTTTTCTTCTCCTGGCACCAAAAAGGCTTGATTTTTAAAAAGTTGACGCAACACCATTTTTAGACATGGAATTTCATCCTGAAACTCATCCTGGTGTCCGTTTTTGCATTTGGTTTCAAAAAAAAAATTTGGCTTCAAAAAACATTTTGGTTCCTGGGCAGGATTTTTCCTGACCGTGGAGTAAAGCCTTTTTCTTCTCCTGGCACCAAAAAGGCTTGATTTTTAAAAAGTTGAAGCAACACCATTTTTAGACATGGAATTTCATCCTTAATCTCATCCTGGTGTCCGTTTTTGCATTTGGTTTCAAAAAAAACATTTGGCTTCAAAAAACATTTTGGTTCCTGGGCAGGATTTTTCCTGACCGTGGAGTAAAGCCTTTTCTTCTCCTGGCACCAAAAAGGCTTGATTTTTAAAAAGTTGAAGCAACACCATTTTTAGACATGGAATTTCATCCTGAAACTCATCCTGGTGTCCGTTTTTGCATTTGGTTTCAAAAAAAACATTCGGCTTCAAAAAACATTTTGGTTCCTGGGCAGGATTTTTCCTGACCGTGGAGTAAAGCCTTTTCTTCTCCTGGCACCAAACAGGCTTGATTTTTAAAAAGTTGAAGCAACACCATTTTTAGACATGGAATTTCATCAGGAAACTCATCCTGGTGTCCGTTTTTGTATTTGGTTTCAAAAAAAAAATTTGGCTTCAAAAAACATTTTGGTTCCTGGGCAGGATTTTTCCTGACCGTGGAGTAAAGCCTTTTCTTCTCCTGGCACCAAAAAGGCTTGATTTTTAAAAAGTTGAAGCAACACCATTTTTAGACATGGAATTTCATCCTTAATCTCATCCTTGTGTCCGTTTTTGCATTTGGTTTCAAAAAAAAAATTTGGCTTCAAAAAACATTTTGGTTCCTGGGCAGGATTTTTCCTGACCGTGGAGTATAGCCTTTTCTTCTCCTGGCACCAAAAAGGCTTGATTTTTAAAAAGTTGACGCAACACCATTTTTAGACATGGAATTTCATCCTGAAACTCATCCTGGTGTCCGTTTTTGCATTTGGTTTCAAAAAAAAAATTTGGCTTCAAAAAACATTTTGGTTCCTGGGCAGGATTTTTCCTGACCGTGGAGTAAAGCCTTTTTCTTCTCCTGGCACCAAAAAGGCTTGATTTTTAAAAAGTTGAAGCAACACCATTTTTAGACATGGAATTTCATCCTTAATCTCATCCTGGTGTCCGTTTTTGCATTTGGTTTCAAAAAAAACATTTGGCTTCAAAAAACATTTTGGTTCCTGGGCAGGATTTTTCCTGACCGTGGAGTAAAGCCTTTTCTTCTCCTGGCACCAAAAAGGCTTGATTTTTAAAAAGTTGAAGCAACACCATTTTTAGACATGGAATTTCATCCTGAAACTCATCCTGGTGTCCGTTTTTGCATTTGGTTTCAAAAAAAACATTCGGCTTCAAAAAACATTTTGGTTCCTGGGCAGGATTTTTCCTGACCGTGGAGTAAAGCCTTTTCTTCTCCTGGCACCAAAAAGGCTTGATTTTTAAAAAGTTGAAGCAACACCATTTTTAGACATGGAATTTCATCCTGAAACTCATCCTGGTGTCCGTTTTTGCATTTGGTTTCAAAAAAAAAAATTGGCTTCAAAAAACATTTTGGTTCCTGGGCAGGATTTTTCCTGACCGTGGAGTATAGCCTTTTCTTCTCCTGGCACCAAAAAGGCTTGATTTTTAAAAAGTTGAAGCAACACCATTTTTAGACATGGAATTTCATCCTTAATCTCATCCTGGTGTCCGTTTTTGCATTTGGTTTCAAAAAAAAAGTTTGGCTTCAAAAAACACTTTGGTTCCTGGGCAGGATTTTTCCTGACCGTGGAGTATAGCCTTTTCTTCTCCTGGCACCAAAAAGGCTTGATTTTTAAAAAGTTGAAGCAACACCATTTTTAGACATGGAATTTCATCCTTAATCTCATCCTGGTGTCCGTTTTTGCATTTGGTTTCAAAAAAAAAATTTGGCTTCAAAAAACATTTTGGTTCCTGGGCAGGATTTTTCCTGACCGTGGAGTATAGCCTTTTCTTCTCCTGGCACCAAAAAGGCTTGATTTTTAAAAAGTTGAAGCAACACCATTTTTAGACATGGAATTTCATCCTGAAACTCATCCTGGTGTCCGTTTTTGCATTTGGTTTCAAAAAAAAAGTTTGGCTTCAAAAAACATTTTGGTTCCTGGGCAGGATTTTTCCTGACCGTGGAGTAAAGCCTTTTCTTCTCCTGGCACCAAAAAGGCTTGATTTTTAAAAAGTTGAAGCAACACCATTTTTAGACATGGAATTTCATCCTTAATCTCATCCTGGTGTCCGTTTTTGCATTTGGTTTCAAAAAAAACATTTGGCTTCAAAAAACATTTTGGTTCCTGGGCAGGATTTTTCCTGACCGTGGAGTATAGCCTTTTCTTCTCCTGGCACCAAAAAGGCTTGATTTTTAAAAAGTTGAAGCAACACCATTTTTAGACATGGAATTTCATCCTGAAACTCATCCTGGTGTCCGTTTTTGCATTTGGTTTCAAAAAAAACATTTGGCTTCAAAAAACATTTTGGTTCCTGGGCAGGATTTTTCCTGACCGTGGAGTAAAGCCTTTTCTTCTCCTGGCACCAAAAAGGCTTGATTTTTAAAAAGTTGAAGCAACACCATTTTTAGACATGGAATTTCATCCTTAATCTCATCCTGGTGTCCGTTTTTGCATTTGGTTTCAAAAAAAAAAATTTGGCTTCAAAAAACATTTTGGTTCCTGGGCAGGATTTTTCCTGACCGTGGAGTATAGCCTTTTCTTCTCCTGGCACCGAAAAGGCTTGATTTTTAAAAAGTTGAAGCAACACCATTTTTAGACATGGAATTTCATCCTTAATCTCATCCTGGTGTCCGTTTTTGCATTTGGTTTCAAAAAAAAAATTTGGCTTCAAAAAACATTTTGGTTCCTGGGCAGGATTTTTCCTGACCGTGGAGTATAGCCTTTTCTTCTCCTGGCACCAAAAAGGCTTGATTTTTAAAAAGTTGAAGCAACACCATTTTTAGACATGGAATTTCATCCTGAAACTCATCCTGGTGTCCGTTTTTGCATTTGGTTTCAAAAAAAACATTTGGCTTCAAAAAACATTTTGGTTCCTGGGCAGGATTTTTCCTGACCGTGGAGTCAAGCCTTTTCTTCTCCTGGCACCAAAAAGGCTTGATTTTTAAAAAGTTGAAGCAACACCATTTTTAGACATGGAATTTCATCCTTAATCTCATCCTGGTGTCCGTTTTTGCATTTGGTTTCAAAAAAAAAAATTTGGCTTCAAAAAACATTTTGGTTCCTGGGCAGGATTTTTCCTGACCGTGGAGTATAGCCTTTTCTTCTCCTGGCACCGAAAAGGCTTGATTTTTAAAAAGTTGAAGCAACACCATTTTTAGACATGGAATTTCATCCTGAAACTCATCCTGGTGTCCGTTTTTGCATTTGGTTTCAAAAAAAACATTTGGCTTCAAAAAACATTTTGGTTCCTGGGCAGGATTTTTCCTGACCGTGGAGTAAAGCCTTTTCTTCTCCTGGCACCAAAAAGGCTTGATTTTTAAAAAGTTGAAGCAACACCATTTTTAGACATGGAATTTCATCCTTAATCTCATCCTGGTGTCCGTTTTTGCATTTGGTTTCAAAAAAAAAATTTGGCTTCAAAAAACATTTTGGTTCCTGGGCAGGATTTTTCCTGACCGTGGAGTATAGCCTTTTCTTCTCCTGGCACCAAAAAGGCTTGATTTTTAAAAAGTTGAAGCAACACCATTTTTAGACATGGAATTTCATCCTGAAACTCATCCTGGTGTCCGTTTTTGCATTTGGTTTCAAAAAAAAAATTTGGCTTCAAAAAACATTTTGGTTCCTGGGCAGGATTTTTCCTGACCGTGGAGTAAAGCCTTTTCTTCTCCTGGCACCAAAAAGGCTTGATTTTTAAAAAGTTGAAGCAACACCATTTTTAGACATGGAATTTCATCCTGAAACTCATCCTGGTGTCCGTTTTTGCATTTGGTTTCAAAAAAAAAATTTGGCTTCAAAAAACATTTTGGTTCCTGGGCAGGATTTTTCCTGACCGTAGAGTAAAGCCTTTTCTTCTCCTGGCACCAAAAAGGCTTGATTTTTAAAAAGTTGAAGCAACACCATTTTTAGACATGGAATTTCATCCTTAATCTCATCCTGGTGTCCGTTTTTGCATTTGGTTTCAAAAAAAAAATTTGGCTTCAAAAAACATTTTGGTTCCTGGGCAGGATTTTTCCTGACCGTGGAGTAAAGCCTTTTCTTCTCCTGGCACCAAAAAGGCTTGATTTTTAAAAAGTTGAAGCAACACCATTTTTAGACATGGAATTTCATCCTGAAACTCATCCTGGTGTCCGTTTTTGCATTTGGTTTCAAAAAAAAAATTTGGCTTCAAAAAACATTTTGGTTCCTGGGCAGGATTTTTCCTGACCGTGGAGTAAAGCCTTTTCTTCTCCTGGCACCAAAAAGGCTTGATTTTTAAAAAGTTGAAGCAACACCATTTTTAGACATGGAATTTCATCCTGAAACTCATCCTGGTGTCCGTTTTTGCATTTGGTTTCAAAAAAAAAATTTGGCTTCAAAAAACATTTTGGTTCCTGGGCAGGATTTTTCCTGACCGTAGAGTAAAGCCTTTTCTTCTCCTGGCACCAAAAAGGCTTGATTTTTAAAAAGTTGAAGCAACACCATTTTTAGACATGGAATTTCATCCTTAATCTCATCCTGGTGTCCGTTTTTGCATTTGGTTTCAAAAAAAAAATTTGGCTTCAAAAAACATTTTGGTTCCTGGGCAGGATTTTTCCTGACCGTGGAGTAAAGCCTTTTCTTCTCCTGGCACCAAAAAGGCTTGATTTTTAAAAAGTTGAAGCAACACCATTTTTAGACATGGAATTTCATCCTTAATCTCATCCTGGTGTCCGTTCTTGCATTTGGTTTCAAAAAAAAAATTTGGCTTCAAAAAACTTTTTGGTTCCTGGGCAGGATTTTTCCTGACCGTGGAGTAAAGCCTTTTCTTCTCCTGGCACCAAAAAGGCTTGATTTTTAAAAAGTTGAAGCAACACCATTTTTAGACATGGAATTTCATCCTTAATCTCATCCTGGTGTCCGTTTTTGCATTTGGTTTCAAAAAAAACATTTGGCTTCAAAAAACATTTTGGTTCCTGGGCAGGATTTTTCCTGACCGTGGAGTAAAGCCTTTTCTTCTCCTGGCACCAAAAAGGCTTGATTTTTAAAAAGTTGAAGCAACACCATTTTTAGACATGGAATTTCATCCTGAAACTCATCCTGGTGTCCGTTTTTGCATTTGGTTTCAAAAAAAACATTCGGCTTCAAAAAACATTTTGGTTCCTGGGCAGGATTTTTCCTGACCGTGGAGTAAAGCCTTTTCTTCTCCTGGCACCAAACAGGCTTGATTTTTAAAAAGTTGAAGCAACACCATTTTTAGACATGGAATTTCATCAGGAAACTCATCCTGGTGTCCGTTTTTGTATTTGGTTTCAAAAAAAAAATTTGGCTTCAAAAAACATTTTGGTTCCTGGGCAGGATTTTTCCTGACCGTGGAGTAAAGCCTTTTCTTCTCCTGGCACCAAAAAGGCTTGATTTTTAAAAAGTTGAAGCAACACCATTTTTAGACATGGAATTTCATCCTTAATCTCATCCTTGTGTCCGTTTTTGCATTTGGTTTCAAAAAAAAAATTTGGCTTCAAAAAACATTTTGGTTCCTGGGCAGGATTTTTCCTGACCGTGGAGTATAGCCTTTTCTTCTCCTGGCACCAAAAAGGCTTGATTTTTAAAAAGTTGACGCAACACCATTTTTAGACATGGAATTTCATCCTGAAACTCATCCTGGTGTCCGTTTTTGCATTTGGTTTCAAAAAAAAAATTTGGCTTCAAAAAACATTTTGGTTCCTGGGCAGGATTTTTCCTGACCGTGGAGTAAAGCCTTTTTCTTCTCCTGGCACCAAAAAGGCTTGATTTTTAAAAAGTTGAAGCAACACCATTTTTAGACATGGAATTTCATCCTTAATCTCATCCTGGTGTCCGTTTTTGCATTTGGTTTCAAAAAAAACATTTGGCTTCAAAAAACATTTTGGTTCCTGGGCAGGATTTTTCCTGACCGTGGAGTAAAGCCTTTTCTTCTCCTGGCACCAAAAAGGCTTGATTTTTAAAAAGTTGAAGCAACACCATTTTTAGACATGGAATTTCATCCTGAAACTCATCCTGGTGTCCGTTTTTGCATTTGGTTTCAAAAAAAACATTCGGCTTCAAAAAACATTTTGGTTCCTGGGCAGGATTTTTCCTGACCGTGGAGTAAAGCCTTTTCTTCTCCTGGCACCAAAAAGGCTTGATTTTTAAAAAGTTGAAGCAACACCATTTTTAGACATGGAATTTCATCCTGAAACTCATCCTGGTGTCCGTTTTTGCATTTGGTTTCAAAAAAAAAAATTGGCTTCAAAAAACATTTTGGTTCCTGGGCAGGATTTTTCCTGACCGTGGAGTATAGCCTTTTCTTCTCCTGGCACCAAAAAGGCTTGATTTTTAAAAAGTTGAAGCAACACCATTTTTAGACATGGAATTTCATCCTTAATCTCATCCTGGTGTCCGTTTTTGCATTTGGTTTCAAAAAAAAAGTTTGGCTTCAAAAAACACTTTGGTTCCTGGGCAGGATTTTTCCTGACCGTGGAGTATAGCCTTTTCTTCTCCTGGCACCAAAAAGGCTTGATTTTTAAAAAGTTGAAGCAACACCATTTTTAGACATGGAATTTCATCCTTAATCTCATCCTGGTGTCCGTTTTTGCATTTGGTTTCAAAAAAAAAATTTGGCTTCAAAAAACATTTTGGTTCCTGGGCAGGATTTTTCCTGACCGTGGAGTATAGCCTTTTCTTCTCCTGGCACCAAAAAGGCTTGATTTTTAAAAAGTTGAAGCAACACCATTTTTAGACATGGAATTTCATCCTGAAACTCATCCTGGTGTCCGTTTTTGCATTTGGTTTCAAAAAAAAAGTTTGGCTTCAAAAAACATTTTGGTTCCTGGGCAGGATTTTTCCTGACCGTGGAGTAAAGCCTTTTCTTCTCCTGGCACCAAAAAGGCTTGATTTTTAAAAAGTTGAAGCAACACCATTTTTAGACATGGAATTTCATCCTTAATCTCATCCTGGTGTCCGTTTTTGCATTTGGTTTCAAAAAAAACATTTGGCTTCAAAAAACATTTTGGTTCCTGGGCAGGATTTTTCCTGACCGTGGAGTATAGCCTTTTCTTCTCCTGGCACCAAAAAGGCTTGATTTTTAAAAAGTTGAAGCAACACCATTTTTAGACATGGAATTTCATCCTGAAACTCATCCTGGTGTCCGTTTTTGCATTTGGTTTCAAAAAAAACATTTGGCTTCAAAAAACATTTTGGTTCCTGGGCAGGATTTTTCCTGACCGTGGAGTAAAGCCTTTTCTTCTCCTGGCACCAAAAAGGCTTGATTTTTAAAAAGTTGAAGCAACACCATTTTTAGACATGGAATTTCATCCTTAATCTCATCCTGGTGTCCGTTTTTGCATTTGGTTTCAAAAAAAAAAATTTGGCTTCAAAAAACATTTTGGTTCCTGGGCAGGATTTTTCCTGACCGTGGAGTATAGCCTTTTCTTCTCCTGGCACCGAAAAGGCTTGATTTTTAAAAAGTTGAAGCAACACCATTTTTAGACATGGAATTTCATCCTTAATCTCATCCTGGTGTCCGTTTTTGCATTTGGTTTCAAAAAAAAAATTTGGCTTCAAAAAACATTTTGGTTCCTGGGCAGGATTTTTCCTGACCGTGGAGTATAGCCTTTTCTTCTCCTGGCACCAAAAAGGCTTGATTTTTAAAAAGTTGAAGCAACACCATTTTTAGACATGGAATTTCATCCTGAAACTCATCCTGGTGTCCGTTTTTGCATTTGGTTTCAAAAAAAACATTTGGCTTCAAAAAACATTTTGGTTCCTGGGCAGGATTTTTCCTGACCGTGGAGTCAAGCCTTTTCTTCTCCTGGCACCAAAAAGGCTTGATTTTTAAAAAGTTGAAGCAACACCATTTTTAGACATGGAATTTCATCCTTAATCTCATCCTGGTGTCCGTTTTTGCATTTGGTTTCAAAAAAAAAAATTTGGCTTCAAAAAACATTTTGGTTCCTGGGCAGGATTTTTCCTGACCGTGGAGTATAGCCTTTTCTTCTCCTGGCACCGAAAAGGCTTGATTTTTAAAAAGTTGAAGCAACACCATTTTTAGACATGGAATTTCATCCTGAAACTCATCCTGGTGTCCGTTTTTGCATTTGGTTTCAAAAAAAACATTTGGCTTCAAAAAACATTTTGGTTCCTGGGCAGGATTTTTCCTGACCGTGGAGTAAAGCCTTTTCTTCTCCTGGCACCAAAAAGGCTTGATTTTTAAAAAGTTGAAGCAACACCATTTTTAGACATGGAATTTCATCCTTAATCTCATCCTGGTGTCCGTTTTTGCATTTGGTTTCAAAAAAAAAATTTGGCTTCAAAAAACATTTTGGTTCCTGGGCAGGATTTTTCCTGACCGTGGAGTATAGCCTTTTCTTCTCCTGGCACCAAAAAGGCTTGATTTTTAAAAAGTTGAAGCAACACCATTTTTAGACATGGAATTTCATCCTGAAACTCATCCTGGTGTCCGTTTTTGCATTTGGTTTCAAAAAAAAAATTTGGCTTCAAAAAACATTTTGGTTCCTGGGCAGGATTTTTCCTGACCGTGGAGTAAAGCCTTTTCTTCTCCTGGCACCAAAAAGGCTTGATTTTTAAAAAGTTGAAGCAACACCATTTTTAGACATGGAATTTCATCCTGAAACTCATCCTGGTGTCCGTTTTTGCATTTGGTTTCAAAAAAAAAATTTGGCTTCAAAAAACATTTTGGTTCCTGGGCAGGATTTTTCCTGACCGTAGAGTAAAGCCTTTTCTTCTCCTGGCACCAAAAAGGCTTGATTTTTAAAAAGTTGAAGCAACACCATTTTTAGACATGGAATTTCATCCTTAATCTCATCCTGGTGTCCGTTTTTGCATTTGGTTTCAAAAAAAAAATTTGGCTTCAAAAAACATTTTGGTTCCTGGGCAGGATTTTTCCTGACCGTGGAGTAAAGCCTTTTCTTCTCCTGGCACCAAAAAGGCTTGATTTTTAAAAAGTTGAAGCAACACCATTTTTAGACATGGAATTTCATCCTGAAACTCATCCTGGTGTCCGTTTTTGCATTTGGTTTCAAAAAAAAAATTTGGCTTCAAAAAACATTTTGGTTCCTGGGCAGGATTTTTCCTGACCGTGGAGTAAAGCCTTTTCTTCTCCTGGCACCAAAAAGGCTTGATTTTTAAAAAGTTGAAGCAACACCATTTTTAGACATGGAATTTCATCCTGAAACTCATCCTGGTGTCCGTTTTTGCATTTGGTTTCAAAAAAAAAATTTGGCTTCAAAAAACATTTTGGTTCCTGGGCAGGATTTTTCCTGACCGTAGAGTAAAGCCTTTTCTTCTCCTGGCACCAAAAAGGCTTGATTTTTAAAAAGTTGAAGCAACACCATTTTTAGACATGGAATTTCATCCTTAATCTCATCCTGGTGTCCGTTTTTGCATTTGGTTTCAAAAAAAAAATTTGGCTTCAAAAAACATTTTGGTTCCTGGGCAGGATTTTTCCTGACCGTGGAGTAAAGCCTTTTCTTCTCCTGGCACCAAAAAGGCTTGATTTTTAAAAAGTTGAAGCAACACCATTTTTAGACATGGAATTTCATCCTTAATCTCATCCTGGTGTCCGTTCTTGCATTTGGTTTCAAAAAAAAAATTTGGCTTCAAAAAACTTTTTGGTTCCTGGGCAGGATTTTTCCTGACCGTGGAGTAAAGCCTTTTCTTCTCCTGGCACCAAAAAGGCTTGATTTTTAAAAAGTTGAAGCAACACCATTTTTAGACATGGAATTTCATCCTTAATCTCATCCTGGTGTCCGTTTTTGCATTTGGTTTCAAAAAAAACATTTGGCTTCAAAAAACATTTTGGTTCCTGGGCAGGATTTTTCCTGACCGTGGAGTAAAGCCTTTTCTTCTCCTGGCACCAAAAAGGCTTGATTTTTAAAAAGTTGAAGCAACACCATTTTTAGACATGGAATTTCATCCTGAAACTCATCCTGGTGTCCGTTTTTGCATTTGGTTTCAAAAAAAAAATTTGGCTTCAAAAAACATTTTGGTTCCTGGGCAGGATTTTTCCTGACCGTGGAGTAAAGCCTTTTCTTCTCCTGGCACCAAAAAGGCTTGATTTTTAAAAAGTTGAAGCAACACCATTTTTAGACATGGAATTTCATCCTTAATCTCATCCTGGTGTCCGTTTTTGCATTTGGTTTCAAAAAAAAAATTTGGCTTCAAAAAACATTTTGGTTCCTGGGCAGGATTTTTCCTGACCGTGGAGTAAAGCCTTTTCTTCTCCTGGCACCAAAAAGGCTTGATTTTTAAAAAGTTGAAGCAACACCATTTTTAGACATGGAATTTCATCCTTAATCTCATCCTGGTGTCCGTTTTTGCATTTGGTTTCAAAAAAAAAATTTGGCTTCAAAAAACATTTTGGTTCCTGGGCAGGATTTTTCCTGACCGTGGATTAAAGCCTTTTCTTCTCCTGGCACCAAAAAGGCTTGATTTTTAAAAAGTTGAAGCAACACCATTTTTAGACATGGAATTTCATCCTGAAACTCATCCTGGTGTCCGTTTTTGCATTTGGTTTCAAAAAAAACATTTGGCTTCAAAAAACATTTTGGTTCCTGGGCAGGATTTTTCCTGACCGTGGAGTAAAGCCTTTTCTTCTCCTGGCACCAAAAAGGCTTGATTTTTAAAAAGTTGAAGCAACACCATTTTTAGACATGGAATTTCATCCTTAATCTCATCCTGGTGTCCGTTTTTGCATTTGGTTTCAAAAAAAAAATTTGGCTTCAAAAAACTTTTTGGTTCCTGGGCAGGATTTTTCCTGACCGTGGAGTAAAGCCTTTTCTTCTCCTGGCACCAAAAAGGCTTGATTTTTAAAAAGTTGAAGCAACACCATTTTTAGACATGGAATTTCATCCTGAAACTCATCCTGGTGTCCGTTTTTGCATTTGGTTTCAAAAAAAACAATTTGGCTTCAAAAAACATTTTGGTTCCTGGGCAGGATTTTTCCTGACCGTGGAGTAAAGCCTTTTCTTCTCCTGGCACCAAAAAGGCTTGATTTTTAAAAAGTTGAAGCAACACCATTTTTAGACATGGAATTTCATCCTTAATCTCATCCTGGTGTCCGTTTTTGCATTTGGTTTCAAAAAAAACATTTTTCTTCAAAAAACATTTTGGTTCCTGGGCAGGATTTTTCCTGACCGTGGAGTAAAGCCTTTTCTTCTCCTGGCACCAAAAAGGCTTGATTTTTAAAAAGTTGAAGCAACACCATTTTTAGACATGGAATTTCATCCTTAATCTCATCCTGGTGTCCGTTTTTGCATTTGGTTTAAAAAAAAACATTTTTCTTCAAAAAACATTTTGGTTCCTGGGCAGGATTTTTCCTGACCGTGGAGTATAGCCTTTTCTTCTCCTGGCACCAAAAAGGCTTGATTTTTAAAAAGTTGACGCAACACCATTTTTAGACATGGAATTTCATCCTGAAACTCATCCTGGTGTCCGTTTTTGCATTTGGTTTCAAAAAAAAAAATTTGGCTTCAAAAAACATTTTGGTTCCTGGGCAGGATTTTTCCTGACCGTGGAGTAAAGCCTTTTCTTCTCCTGGCACCAAAAAGGCTTGATTTTTAAAAAGTTGAAGCAACACCATTTTTAGACATGGAATTTCATCCTTAATCTCATCCTGGTGTCCGTTTTTGCATTTGGTTTCAAAAAAAACATTTTTCTTCAAAAAACATTTTGGTTCCTGGGCAGGATTTTTCCTGACCGTGGAGTAAAGCCTTTTCTTCTCCTGGCACCAAAAAGGCTTGATTTTTAAAAAGTTGAAGCAACACCATTTTTAGACATGGAATTTCATCCTTAATCTCATCCTGGTGTCCGTTTTTGCATTTGGTTTCAAAAAAAAAATTTGGCTTCAAAAAACTTTTTGGTTCCTGGGCAGGATTTTTCCTGACCGTGGAGTAAAGCCTTTTCTTCTCCTGGCACCAAAAAGGCTTGATTTTTAAAAAGTTGAAGCAACACCATTTTTAGACATGGAATTTCATCCTGAAACTCATCCTGGTGTCCGTTTTTGCATTTGGTTTCAAAAAAAAAAAATTTGGCTTCAAAAAACATTTTGGTTCCTGGGCAGGATTTTTCCTGACCGTGGAGTAAAGCCTTTTCTTCTCCTGGCACCAAAAAGGCTTGATTTTTAAAAAGTTGAAGCAACACCATTTTTAGACATGGAATTTCATCCTTAATCTCATCCTGGTGTCCGTTTTTGCATTTGGTTTCAAAAAAAACATTTTTCTTCAAAAAACATTTTGGTTCCTGGGCAGGATTTTTCCTGACCGTGGAGTAAAGCCTTTTCTTCTCCTGGCACCAAAAAGGCTTGATTTTTAAAAAGTTGAAGCAACACCATTTTTAGACATGGAATTTCATCCTTAATCTCATCCTGGTGTCCGTTTTTGCATTTGGTTTCAAAAAAAACATTTTTCTTCAAAAAACATTTTGGTTCCTGGGCAGGATTTTTCCTGACCGTGGAGTAAAGCCTTTTCTTCTCCTGGCACCAAAAAGGCTTGATTTTTAAAAAGTTGACGCAACACCATTTTTAGACATGGAATTTCATCCTGAAACTCATCCTGGTGTCCGTTTTTGCATTTGGTTTCAAAAAAAAAAATTTGGCTTCAAAAAACATTTTGGTTCCTGGGCAGGGTTTTTCCTGACCGTGGAGTAAAGCCTTTTCTTCTCCTGGCACCAAAAAGGCTTGATTTTTAAAAAGTTGAAGCAACACCATTTTTAGACATGGAATTTCATCCTTAATCTCATCCTGGTGTCCGTTTTTGCATTTGGTTTCAAAAAAAACATTTTTCTTCAAAAAACATTTTGGTTCCTGGGCAGGATTTTTCCTGACCGTGGAGTAAAGCCTTTTCTTCTCCTGGCACCAAAAAGGCTTGATTTTTAAAAAGTTGAAGCAACACCATTTTTAGACATGGAATTTCATCCTTAATCTCATCCTGGTGTCCGTTTTTGTATTTGGTTTCAAAAAAAAAAATTGGCTTCAAAAGACATTTTGGTTCCTCGGCAGGATTTTTCCTGACCGTGGAGGAAAGCCTTTTCTTCTGCTGGCACCAAAAAGGCTTGATTTTTAAAAAGTTGAAGCAACACCATTTTTAGACATGGAATTTCATCCTGAAACTCATCCTGGTGTCCGTTTTTGCATTAGGTTTCAAAAAAAAAAAAATTTGGCTTCAAAAAACATTTTGGTTCCTGGGCAGGATTTTTCCTGACCGTGGAGTAAAGCCTTTTCTTCTCCTGGCACCAAAAAGGCTTGATTTTTAAAAAGTTGAAGCAACACCATTTTTAGACATGGAATTTCATCCTTAATCTCATCCTGGTGTCCGGTTTTGCATTTGGTTTCAAAAAAAAAATTTGGCTTCAAAAAACATTTTGGTTCCTGGGCAGGACTTTTCCTGACCGTGGAGTATAGCCTTTTCTTCTCCTGGCACCAAAAAGGCTTGATTATTAAAAAGTTGAAGCATCACCATTTTTAGACATGGAATTTCATCCTTAATCTCATCCTGGTGTCCGTTTTTGCATTTGGTTTCAAAAAAAAAATTTGGCTTCAAAAAACATTTTGGTTCCTGGGCAGGATTTTTCCTGACCGTGGAGTAAAGCCTTTTCTTCTCCTGGCACCAAAAAGGCTTGATTTTTAAAAAGTTGAAGCAACACCATTTTTAGACATGGAATTTCATCCTGAAACTCATCCTGGTGTCCGTTTTTGCATTTGGTTTCAAAAAAAAAATTTGGCTTCAAAAAACATTTTGGTTCCTGGGCAGGATTTTTCCTGACCGTGGAGTAAAGCCTTTTCTTCTCCTGGCACCAAAAAGGCTTGATTTTTAAAAAGTTGAAGCAACACCATTTTTAGACATGGAATTTCATCCTTAATCTCATCCTGGTGTCCGTTTTTGCATTTGGTTTCAAAAAAAAAAATTTGGCTTCAAAAAACATTTTGGTTCCTGGGCAGGATTTTTCCTGACCGTGGAGTATAGCCTTTTCTTCTCCTGGCAGCAAAAAGGCTTGATTTTTAAAAAGTTATAGCAACACCATTTTTAGACATGGAATTTCATCCTGAAACTCATCCTGGTGTCCGTTTTTGCATTTGGTTTCAAAAAAAAAATTTGGCTTCAAAAAACATTTTGGTTCCTGGGCAGGATTTTTCCTGACCGTGGAGTAAAGCCTTTTCTTCTCCTGGCACCAAAAAGGCTTGATTTTTAAAAAGTTGAAGCAACACCATTTTTAGACATGGAATTTCATCAGGAAACTCATCCTGGTGTCCGTTTTTGCATTTGGTTTCAAAAAAAAAATTTGGCTTCAAAAAACATTTTGGTTCCTGGGCAGGATTTTTCCTGACCGTGGAGTAAAGCCTTTTCTTCTCCTGGCACCAAAAAGGCTTGATTTTTAAAAAGTTGAAGCAACACCATTTTTAGACATGGAATTTCATCCTGAAACTCATGCTGGTGTCCGTTTTTGCATTTGGTTTCAAAAAAAACATTTGGCTTCAAAAAACATTTTGGTTCCTGGGCAGCATTTTTCCTGACCGTGGAGTAAAGCCTTTTCTTCTCCTGGCACCAAAAAGGCTTGATTTTTAAAAAGTTGAAGCAACACCATTTTTAGACATGGAATTTCATCCTTAATCTCATCCTGGTGTCCGTTTTTGTATTTGGTTTCAAAAAAAAAAAATTTGGCTTCAAAAAACATTTTGGTTCCTGGGCAGGATTTTTCCTGACCGTGGAGTAAAGCCTTTTCTTCTCCTGGCACCAAAAAGGCTTGATTTTTAAAAAGTTGAAGCAACACCATTTTTAGACATGGAATTTCATCCTTAATCTCATCCTGGTGTCCGTTTTTGTATTTGGTTTCAAAAAAAACATTTGGCTTCAAAAAACATTTTGGTTCCTGGGCAGGATTTTTCCTGACCGTGGAGTAAAGCCTTTTCTTCTCCTGGCACCAAAAAGGCTTGATTTTTAAAAAGTTGAAGCAACACCATTTTTAGACATGGAATTTCATCCTGAAACTCATGCTGGTGTCCGTTTTTGCATTTGGTTTCAAAAAAAACATTTGGCTTCAAAAAACATTTTGGTTCCTGGGCAGCATTTTTCCTGACCGTGGAGTAAAGCCTTTTCTTCTCCTGGCACCAAAAAGGCTTGATTTTTAAAAAGTTGAAGCAACACCATTTTTAGACATGGAATTTCATCCTTAATCTCATCCTGGTGTCCGTTTTTGTATTTGGTTTCAAAAAAAAAAAATTTGGCTTCAAAAAACATTTTGGTTCCTGGGCAGGATTTTTCCTGACCGTGGAGTAAAGCCTTTTCTTCTCCTGGCACCAAAAAGGCTTGATTTTTAAAAAGTTGAAGCAACACCATTTTTAGACATGGAATTTCATCCTTAATCTCATCCTGGTGTCCGTTTTTGTATTTGGTTTCAAAAAAAACATTTGGCTTCAAAAAACATTTTGGTTCCTGGGCAGGATTTTTCCTGACCGTGGAGTAAAGCCTTTTCTTCTCCTGGCACCAAAAAGGCTTGATTTTTAAAAAGTTGAAGCAACACCATTTTTAGACATGGAATTTCATCAGGAAACTCATCCTGGTGTCCGTTTTTGCATTTGGTTTCAAAAAAAAAATTTGGCTTCAAAAAACATTTTGGTTCCTGGGCAGGATTTTTCCTGACCGTGGAGTAAAGCCTTTTCTTCTCCTGGCACCAAAAAGGCTTGATTTTTAAAAAGTTGAAGCAACACCATTTTTAGACATGGAATTTCATCCTGAAACTCATCCTGGTGTCCGTTTTTGCATTTGGTTTCAAAAAAAAAATTTGGCTTCAAAAAACATTTTGGTTCCTGGGCAGGATTTTTCCTGACCGTGGAGTAAAGCCTTTTCTTCTCCTGGCACCAAAAAGGCTTGATTTTTAAAAAGTTGAAGCAACACCATTTTTAGACATGGAATTTCATCAGGAAACTCATCCTGGTGTCCGTTTTTGCATTTGGTTTCAAAAAAAAAAATTTGGCTTCAAAAAACATTTTGGTTCCTGGGCAGGATTTTTCCTGACCGTGGAGTATAGCCTTTTCTTCTCCTGGCAGCAAAAAGGCTTGATTTTTAAAAAGTTATAGCAACACCATTTTTAGACATGGAATTTCATCCTGAAACTCATCCTGGTGTCCGTTTTTGCATTTGGTTTCAAAAAAAAAATTTGGCTTCAAAAAACATTTTGGTTCCTGGGCAGCATTTTTCCTGACCGTGGAGTAAAGCCTTTTCTTCTCCTGGCACCAAAAAGGCTTGATTTTTAAAAAGTTGAAGCAACACCATTTTTAGACATGGAATTTCATCAGGAAACTCATTCTGGTGTCCGTTTTTGCATTTGGTTTCAAAAAAAAAAATTTGGCTTCAAAAAACATTTTGGTTCCTGGGCAGGATTTTTCCTGACCGTGGAGTATAGCCTTTTCTTCTCCTGGCAGCAAAAAGGCTTGATTTTTAAAAAGTTATAGCAACACCATTTTTAGACATGGAATTTCATCCTGAAACTCATCCTGGTGTCCGTTTTTGCATTTGGTTTCAAAAAAAAAATTTGGCTTCAAAAAACATTTTGGTTCCTGGGCAGGATTTTTCCTGACCGTGGAGTAAAGCCTTTTCTTCTCCTGGCACCAAAAAGGCTTGATTTTTAAAAAGTTGAAGCAACACCATTTTTAGACATGGAATTTCATCCTTAATCTCATCCTGGTGTCCGTTTTTGTATTTGGTTTCAAAAAAAACATTTGGCTTCAAAAAACATTTTGGTTCCTGGGCAGGATTTTTCCTGACCGTGGAGTAAAGCCTTTTCTTCTCCTGGCACCAAAAAGGCTTGATTTTTAAAAAGTTGAAGCAACACCATTTTTAGACATGGAATTTCATCAGGAAACTCATCCTGGTGTCCGTTTTTGCATTTGGTTTCAAAAAAAAAATTTGGCTTCAAAAAACATTTTGGTTCCTGGGCAGGATTTTTCCTGACCGTGGAGTAAAGCCTTTTCTTCTCCTGGCACCAAAAAGGCTTGATTTTTAAAAAGTTGAAGCAACACCATTTTTAGACATGGAATTTCATCCTGAAACTCATCCTGGTGTCCGTTTTTGCATTTGGTTTCAAAAAAAACATTTGGCTTCAAAAAACATTTTGGTTCCTGGGCAGCATTTTTCCTGACCGTGGAGTAAAGCCTTTTCTTCTCCTGGCACCAAAAAGGCTTGATTTTTAAAAAGTTGAAGCAACACCATTTTTAGACATGGAATTTCATCCTTAATCTCATCCTGGTGTCCGTTTTTGTATTTGGTTTCAAAAAAAAAAATTTGGCTTCAAAAAACATTTTGGTTCCTGGGCAGGATTTTTCCTGACCGTGGAGTAAAGCCTTTTCTTCTCCTGGCACCAAAAAGGCTTGATTTTTAAAAAGTTGAAGCAACACCATTTTTAGACATGGAATTTCATCCTTAATCTCATCCTGGTGTCCGTTTTTGTATTTGGTTTCAAAAAAAAAAATTTGGCTTCAAAAAACATTTTGGTTCCTGGGCAGGATTTTTCCTGACCGTGGAGTAAAGCCTTTTCTTCTCCTGGCACCAAAAAGGCTTGATTTTTAAAAAGTTGAAGCAACACCATTTTTAGACATGGAATTTCATCCTTAATCTCATCCTGGTGTCCGTTTTTGTATTTGGTTTCAAAAAAAAAAATTTGGCTTCAAAAAACATTTTGGTTCCTGGGCAGGATTTTTCCTGACCGTGGAGTATAGCCTTTTCTTCTCCTGGCAGCAAAAAGGCTTGATTTTTAAAAAGTTATAGCAACACCATTTTTAGACATGGAATTTCATCCTGAAACTCATCCTGGTGTCCGTTTTTTCATTTGGTTTCAAAAAAAAAATTTGGCTTCAAAAAACATTTTGGTTCCTGGGCAGCATTTTTCCTGACCGTGGAGTAAAGCCTTTTCTTCTCCTGGCACCAAAAAGGCTTGATTTTTAAAAAGTTGAAGCAACACCATTTTTAGACATGGAATTTCATCAGGAAACTCATTCTGGTGTCCGTTTTTGCATTTGGTTTCAAAAAAAAAAATTTGGCTTCAAAAAACATTTTGGTTCCTGGGCAGGATTTTTCCTGACCGTGGAGTATAGCCTTTTCTTCTCCTGGCAGCAAAAAGGCTTGATTTTTAAAAAGTTATAGCAACACCATTTTTAGACATGGAATTTCATCCTGAAACTCATCCTGGTGTCCGTTTTTGCATTTGGTTTCAAAAAAAAAATTTGGCTTCAAAAAACATTTTGGTTCCTGGGCAGGATTTTTCCTGACCGTGGAGTAAAGCCTTTTCTTCTCCTGGCACCAAAAAGGCTTGATTTTTAAAAAGTTGAAGCAACACCATTTTTAGACATGGAATTTCATCCTGAAACTCATCCTGGTGTCCGTTTTTGCATTTGGTTTCAAAAAAAACATTTGGCTTCAAAAAACATTTTGGTTCCTGGGCAGCATTTTTCCTGACCGTGGAGTAAAGCCTTTTCTTCTCCTGGCACCAAAAAGGCTTGATTTTTAAAAAGTTGAAGCAACACCATTTTTAGACATGGAATTTCATCCTTAATCTCATCCTGGTGTCCGTTTTTGTATTTGGTTTCAAAAAAAAAAATTTGGCTTCAAAAAACATTTTGGTTCCTGGGCAGGATTTTTCCTGACCGTGGAGTAAAGCCTTTTCTTCTCCTGGCACCAAAAAGGCTTGATTTTTAAAAAGTTGAAGCAACACCATTTTTAGACATGGAATTTCATCCTTAATCTCATCCTGGTGTCCGTTTTTGTATTTGGTTTCAAAAAAAGAAATTTGGCTTCAAAAAACATTTTGGTTCCTGGGCAGGATTTTTCCTGACCGTGGAGTATAGCCTTTTCTTCTCCTGGCAGCAAAAAGGCTTGATTTTTAAAAAGTTATAGCAACACCATTTTTAGACATGGAATTTCATCCTGAAACTCATCCTGGTGTCCGTTTTTGCATTTGGTTTCAAAAAAAAAATTTGGCTTCAAAAAACATTTTGGTTCCTGGGCAGCATTTTTCCTGACCGTGGAGTAAAGCCTTTTCTTCTCCTGGCACCAAAAAGGCTTGATTTTTAAAAAGTTGAAGCAACACCATTTTTAGACATGGAATTTCATCAGGAAACTCATTCTGGTGTCCGTTTTTGCATTTGGTTTCAAAAAAAAAAATTTGGCTTCAAAAAACATTTTGGTTCCTGGGCAGGATTTTTCCTGACCGTGGAGTATAGCCTTTTCTTCTCCTGGCAGCAAAAAGGCTTGATTTTTAAAAAGTTATAGCAACACCATTTTTAGACATGGAATTTCATCCTGAAACTCATCCTGGTGTCCGTTTTTGCATTTGGTTTCAAAAAAAAAATTTGGCTTCAAAAAACATTTTGGTTCCTGGGCAGGATTTTTCCTGACCGTGGAGTAAAGCCTTTTCTTCTCCTGGCACCAAAAAGGCTTGATTTTTAAAAAGTTGAAGCAACACCATTTTTAGACATGGAATTTCATCCTTAATCTCATCCTGGTGTCCGTTTTTGTATTTGGTTTCAAAAAAAACATTTGGCTTCAAAAAACATTTTGGTTCCTGGGCAGGATTTTTCCTGACCGTGGAGTAAAGCCTTTTCTTCTCCTGGCACCAAAAAGGCTTGATTTTTAAAAAGTTGAAGCAACACCATTTTTAGACATGGAATTTCATCAGGAAACTCATCCTGGTGTCCGTTTTTGCATTTGGTTTCAAAAAAAAAATTTGGCTTCAAAAAACATTTTGGTTCCTGGGCAGGATTTTTCCTGACCGTGGAGTAAAGCCTTTTCTTCTCCTGGCACCAAAAAGGCTTGATTTTTAAAAAGTTGAAGCAACACCATTTTTAGACATGGAATTTCATCCTGAAACTCATCCTGGTGTCCGTTTTTGCATTTGGTTTCAAAAAAAAAATTTGGCTTCAAAAAACATTTTGGTTCCTGGGCAGGATTTTTCCTGACCGTGGAGTAAAGCCTTTTCTTCTCCTGGCACCAAAAAGGCTTGATTTTTAAAAAGTTGAAGCAACACCATTTTTAGACATGGAATTTCATCAGGAAACTCATTCTGGTGTCCGTTTTTGCATTTGGTTTCAAAAAAAAAAATTTGGCTTCAAAAAACATTTTGGTTCCTGGGCAGGATTTTTCCTGACCGTGGAGTATAGCCTTTTCTTCTCCTGGCAGCAAAAAGGCTTGATTTTTAAAAAGTTATAGCAACACCATTTTTAGACATGGAATTTCATCCTGAAACTCATCCTGGTGTCCGTTTTTGCATTTGGTTTCAAAAAAAAAATTTGGCTTCAAAAAACATTTTGGTTCCTGGGCAGCATTTTTCCTGACCGTGGAGTAAAGCCTTTTCTTCTCCTGGCACCAAAAAGGCTTGATTTTTAAAAAGTTGAAGCAACACCATTTTTAGACATGGAATTTCATCAGGAAACTCATTCTGGTGTCCGTTTTTGCATTTGGTTTCAAAAAAAAAAAATTGGCTTCAAAAAACATTTTGGTTCCTGGGCAGGATTTTTCCTGACCGTGGAGTAAAGCCTTTTCTTCTCCTGGCACCAAAAAGGCTTGATTTTTAAAAAGTTGAAGCAACACCATTTTTAGACATGGAATTTCATCCTGAAACTCATCCTGGTGTCCGTTTTTGCATTTGGTTTCAAAAAAAAAATTTGGCTTCAAAAAACATTTTGGTTCCTGGGCAGGATTTTTCCTGACCGTGGAGTAAAGCCTTTTCTTCTCCTGGCACCAAAAAGGCTTGATTTTTAAAAAGTTGAAGCAACACCATTTTTAGACATGGAATTTCATCCTGAAACTCATCCTGGTGTCCGTTTTTGCATTTGGTTTCAAAAAAAAAATTTGGCTTCAAAAAACATTTTGGTTCCTGGGCAGGATTTTTCCTGACCGTGGAGTAAAGCCTTTTCTTCTCCTGGCACCAAAAAGGCTTGATTTTTAAAAAGTTGAAGCAACACCATTTTTAGACATGGAATTTCATCCTTAATCTCATCCTGGTGTCCGTTTTTGCATTTGGTTTCAAAAAAAAAAATTTGGCTTCAAAAAACATTTTGGTTCCTGGGCAGGATTTTTCCTGACCGTGGAGTATAGCCTTTTCTTCTCCTGGCAGCAAAAAGGCTTGATTTTTAAAAAGTTATAGCAACACCATTTTTAGACATGGAATTTCATCCTGAAACTCATCCTGGTGTCCGTTTTTGCATTTGGTTTCAAAAAAAAAATTTGGCTTCAAAAAACATTTTGGTTCCTGGGCAGGATTTTTCCTGACCGTGGAGTAAAGCCTTTTCTTCTCCTGGCACCAAAAAGGCTTGATTTTTAAAAAGTTGAAGCAACACCATTTTTAGACATGGAATTTCATCAGGAAACTCATCCTGGTGTCCGTTTTTGCATTTGGTTTCAAAAAAAAAATTTGGCTTCAAAAAACATTTTGGTTCCTGGGCAGGATTTTTCCTGACCGTGGAGTAAAGCCTTTTCTTCTCCTGGCACCAAAAAGGCTTGATTTTTAAAAAGTTGAAGCAACACCATTTTTAGACATGGAATTTCATCCTGAAACTCATGCTGGTGTCCGTTTTTGCATTTGGTTTCAAAAAAAACATTTGGCTTCAAAAAACATTTTGGTTCCTGGGCAGCATTTTTCCTGACCGTGGAGTAAAGCCTTTTCTTCTCCTGGCACCAAAAAGGCTTGATTTTTAAAAAGTTGAAGCAACACCATTTTTAGACATGGAATTTCATCCTTAATCTCATCCTGGTGTCCGTTTTTGTATTTGGTTTCAAAAAAAAAAAATTTGGCTTCAAAAAACATTTTGGTTCCTGGGCAGGATTTTTCCTGACCGTGGAGTAAAGCCTTTTCTTCTCCTGGCACCAAAAAGGCTTGATTTTTAAAAAGTTGAAGCAACACCATTTTTAGACATGGAATTTCATCCTTAATCTCATCCTGGTGTCCGTTTTTGTATTTGGTTTCAAAAAAAACATTTGGCTTCAAAAAACATTTTGGTTCCTGGGCAGGATTTTTCCTGACCGTGGAGTAAAGCCTTTTCTTCTCCTGGCACCAAAAAGGCTTGATTTTTAAAAAGTTGAAGCAACACCATTTTTAGACATGGAATTTCATCCTGAAACTCATGCTGGTGTCCGTTTTTGCATTTGGTTTCAAAAAAAACATTTGGCTTCAAAAAACATTTTGGTTCCTGGGCAGCATTTTTCCTGACCGTGGAGTAAAGCCTTTTCTTCTCCTGGCACCAAAAAGGCTTGATTTTTAAAAAGTTGAAGCAACACCATTTTTAGACATGGAATTTCATCCTTAATCTCATCCTGGTGTCCGTTTTTGTATTTGGTTTCAAAAAAAAAAAATTTGGCTTCAAAAAACATTTTGGTTCCTGGGCAGGATTTTTCCTGACCGTGGAGTAAAGCCTTTTCTTCTCCTGGCACCAAAAAGGCTTGATTTTTAAAAAGTTGAAGCAACACCATTTTTAGACATGGAATTTCATCCTTAATCTCATCCTGGTGTCCGTTTTTGTATTTGGTTTCAAAAAAAACATTTGGCTTCAAAAAACATTTTGGTTCCTGGGCAGGATTTTTCCTGACCGTGGAGTAAAGCCTTTTCTTCTCCTGGCACCAAAAAGGCTTGATTTTTAAAAAGTTGAAGCAACACCATTTTTAGACATGGAATTTCATCAGGAAACTCATCCTGGTGTCCGTTTTTGCATTTGGTTTCAAAAAAAAAATTTGGCTTCAAAAAACATTTTGGTTCCTGGGCAGGATTTTTCCTGACCGTGGAGTAAAGCCTTTTCTTCTCCTGGCACCAAAAAGGCTTGATTTTTAAAAAGTTGAAGCAACACCATTTTTAGACATGGAATTTCATCCTGAAACTCATCCTGGTGTCCGTTTTTGCATTTGGTTTCAAAAAAAAAATTTGGCTTCAAAAAACATTTTGGTTCCTGGGCAGGATTTTTCCTGACCGTGGAGTAAAGCCTTTTCTTCTCCTGGCACCAAAAAGGCTTGATTTTTAAAAAGTTGAAGCAACACCATTTTTAGACATGGAATTTCATCAGGAAACTCATCCTGGTGTCCGTTTTTGCATTTGGTTTCAAAAAAAAAAATTTGGCTTCAAAAAACATTTTGGTTCCTGGGCAGGATTTTTCCTGACCGTGGAGTATAGCCTTTTCTTCTCCTGGCAGCAAAAAGGCTTGATTTTTAAAAAGTTATAGCAACACCATTTTTAGACATGGAATTTCATCCTGAAACTCATCCTGGTGTCCGTTTTTGCATTTGGTTTCAAAAAAAAAATTTGGCTTCAAAAAACATTTTGGTTCCTGGGCAGCATTTTTCCTGACCGTGGAGTAAAGCCTTTTCTTCTCCTGGCACCAAAAAGGCTTGATTTTTAAAAAGTTGAAGCAACACCATTTTTAGACATGGAATTTCATCAGGAAACTCATTCTGGTGTCCGTTTTTGCATTTGGTTTCAAAAAAAAAAATTTGGCTTCAAAAAACATTTTGGTTCCTGGGCAGGATTTTTCCTGACCGTGGAGTATAGCCTTTTCTTCTCCTGGCAGCAAAAAGGCTTGATTTTTAAAAAGTTATAGCAACACCATTTTTAGACATGGAATTTCATCCTGAAACTCATCCTGGTGTCCGTTTTTGCATTTGGTTTCAAAAAAAAAATTTGGCTTCAAAAAACATTTTGGTTCCTGGGCAGGATTTTTCCTGACCGTGGAGTAAAGCCTTTTCTTCTCCTGGCACCAAAAAGGCTTGATTTTTAAAAAGTTGAAGCAACACCATTTTTAGACATGGAATTTCATCCTTAATCTCATCCTGGTGTCCGTTTTTGTATTTGGTTTCAAAAAAAACATTTGGCTTCAAAAAACATTTTGGTTCCTGGGCAGGATTTTTCCTGACCGTGGAGTAAAGCCTTTTCTTCTCCTGGCACCAAAAAGGCTTGATTTTTAAAAAGTTGAAGCAACACCATTTTTAGACATGGAATTTCATCAGGAAACTCATCCTGGTGTCCGTTTTTGCATTTGGTTTCAAAAAAAAAATTTGGCTTCAAAAAACATTTTGGTTCCTGGGCAGGATTTTTCCTGACCGTGGAGTAAAGCCTTTTCTTCTCCTGGCACCAAAAAGGCTTGATTTTTAAAAAGTTGAAGCAACACCATTTTTAGACATGGAATTTCATCCTGAAACTCATCCTGGTGTCCGTTTTTGCATTTGGTTTCAAAAAAAACATTTGGCTTCAAAAAACATTTTGGTTCCTGGGCAGCATTTTTCCTGACCGTGGAGTAAAGCCTTTTCTTCTCCTGGCACCAAAAAGGCTTGATTTTTAAAAAGTTGAAGCAACACCATTTTTAGACATGGAATTTCATCCTTAATCTCATCCTGGTGTCCGTTTTTGTATTTGGTTTCAAAAAAAAAAATTTGGCTTCAAAAAACATTTTGGTTCCTGGGCAGGATTTTTCCTGACCGTGGAGTAAAGCCTTTTCTTCTCCTGGCACCAAAAAGGCTTGATTTTTAAAAAGTTGAAGCAACACCATTTTTAGACATGGAATTTCATCCTTAATCTCATCCTGGTGTCCGTTTTTGTATTTGGTTTCAAAAAAAAAAATTTGGCTTCAAAAAACATTTTGGTTCCTGGGCAGGATTTTTCCTGACCGTGGAGTAAAGCCTTTTCTTCTCCTGGCACCAAAAAGGCTTGATTTTTAAAAAGTTGAAGCAACACCATTTTTAGACATGGAATTTCATCCTTAATCTCATCCTGGTGTCCGTTTTTGTATTTGGTTTCAAAAAAAAAAATTTGGCTTCAAAAAACATTTTGGTTCCTGGGCAGGATTTTTCCTGACCGTGGAGTATAGCCTTTTCTTCTCCTGGCAGCAAAAAGGCTTGATTTTTAAAAAGTTATAGCAACACCATTTTTAGACATGGAATTTCATCCTGAAACTCATCCTGGTGTCCGTTTTTTCATTTGGTTTCAAAAAAAAAATTTGGCTTCAAAAAACATTTTGGTTCCTGGGCAGCATTTTTCCTGACCGTGGAGTAAAGCCTTTTCTTCTCCTGGCACCAAAAAGGCTTGATTTTTAAAAAGTTGAAGCAACACCATTTTTAGACATGGAATTTCATCAGGAAACTCATTCTGGTGTCCGTTTTTGCATTTGGTTTCAAAAAAAAAAATTTGGCTTCAAAAAACATTTTGGTTCCTGGGCAGGATTTTTCCTGACCGTGGAGTATAGCCTTTTCTTCTCCTGGCAGCAAAAAGGCTTGATTTTTAAAAAGTTATAGCAACACCATTTTTAGACATGGAATTTCATCCTGAAACTCATCCTGGTGTCCGTTTTTGCATTTGGTTTCAAAAAAAAAATTTGGCTTCAAAAAACATTTTGGTTCCTGGGCAGGATTTTTCCTGACCGTGGAGTAAAGCCTTTTCTTCTCCTGGCACCAAAAAGGCTTGATTTTTAAAAAGTTGAAGCAACACCATTTTTAGACATGGAATTTCATCCTGAAACTCATCCTGGTGTCCGTTTTTGCATTTGGTTTCAAAAAAAACATTTGGCTTCAAAAAACATTTTGGTTCCTGGGCAGCATTTTTCCTGACCGTGGAGTAAAGCCTTTTCTTCTCCTGGCACCAAAAAGGCTTGATTTTTAAAAAGTTGAAGCAACACCATTTTTAGACATGGAATTTCATCCTTAATCTCATCCTGGTGTCCGTTTTTGTATTTGGTTTCAAAAAAAAAAATTTGGCTTCAAAAAACATTTTGGTTCCTGGGCAGGATTTTTCCTGACCGTGGAGTAAAGCCTTTTCTTCTCCTGGCACCAAAAAGGCTTGATTTTTAAAAAGTTGAAGCAACACCATTTTTAGACATGGAATTTCATCCTTAATCTCATCCTGGTGTCCGTTTTTGTATTTGGTTTCAAAAAAAGAAATTTGGCTTCAAAAAACATTTTGGTTCCTGGGCAGGATTTTTCCTGACCGTGGAGTATAGCCTTTTCTTCTCCTGGCAGCAAAAAGGCTTGATTTTTAAAAAGTTATAGCAACACCATTTTTAGACATGGAATTTCATCCTGAAACTCATCCTGGTGTCCGTTTTTGCATTTGGTTTCAAAAAAAAAATTTGGCTTCAAAAAACATTTTGGTTCCTGGGCAGCATTTTTCCTGACCGTGGAGTAAAGCCTTTTCTTCTCCTGGCACCAAAAAGGCTTGATTTTTAAAAAGTTGAAGCAACACCATTTTTAGACATGGAATTTCATCAGGAAACTCATTCTGGTGTCCGTTTTTGCATTTGGTTTCAAAAAAAAAAATTTGGCTTCAAAAAACATTTTGGTTCCTGGGCAGGATTTTTCCTGACCGTGGAGTATAGCCTTTTCTTCTCCTGGCAGCAAAAAGGCTTGATTTTTAAAAAGTTATAGCAACACCATTTTTAGACATGGAATTTCATCCTGAAACTCATCCTGGTGTCCGTTTTTGCATTTGGTTTCAAAAAAAAAATTTGGCTTCAAAAAACATTTTGGTTCCTGGGCAGGATTTTTCCTGACCGTGGAGTAAAGCCTTTTCTTCTCCTGGCACCAAAAAGGCTTGATTTTTAAAAAGTTGAAGCAACACCATTTTTAGACATGGAATTTCATCCTTAATCTCATCCTGGTGTCCGTTTTTGTATTTGGTTTCAAAAAAAACATTTGGCTTCAAAAAACATTTTGGTTCCTGGGCAGGATTTTTCCTGACCGTGGAGTAAAGCCTTTTCTTCTCCTGGCACCAAAAAGGCTTGATTTTTAAAAAGTTGAAGCAACACCATTTTTAGACATGGAATTTCATCAGGAAACTCATCCTGGTGTCCGTTTTTGCATTTGGTTTCAAAAAAAAAATTTGGCTTCAAAAAACATTTTGGTTCCTGGGCAGGATTTTTCCTGACCGTGGAGTAAAGCCTTTTCTTCTCCTGGCACCAAAAAGGCTTGATTTTTAAAAAGTTGAAGCAACACCATTTTTAGACATGGAATTTCATCCTGAAACTCATCCTGGTGTCCGTTTTTGCATTTGGTTTCAAAAAAAAAATTTGGCTTCAAAAAACATTTTGGTTCCTGGGCAGGATTTTTCCTGACCGTGGAGTAAAGCCTTTTCTTCTCCTGGCACCAAAAAGGCTTGATTTTTAAAAAGTTGAAGCAACACCATTTTTAGACATGGAATTTCATCAGGAAACTCATTCTGGTGTCCGTTTTTGCATTTGGTTTCAAAAAAAAAAATTTGGCTTCAAAAAACATTTTGGTTCCTGGGCAGGATTTTTCCTGACCGTGGAGTATAGCCTTTTCTTCTCCTGGCAGCAAAAAGGCTTGATTTTTAAAAAGTTATAGCAACACCATTTTTAGACATGGAATTTCATCCTGAAACTCATCCTGGTGTCCGTTTTTGCATTTGGTTTCAAAAAAAAAATTTGGCTTCAAAAAACATTTTGGTTCCTGGGCAGCATTTTTCCTGACCGTGGAGTAAAGCCTTTTCTTCTCCTGGCACCAAAAAGGCTTGATTTTTAAAAAGTTGAAGCAACACCATTTTTAGACATGGAATTTCATCAGGAAACTCATTCTGGTGTCCGTTTTTGCATTTGGTTTCAAAAAAAAAAAATTGGCTTCAAAAAACATTTTGGTTCCTGGGCAGGATTTTTCCTGACCGTGGAGTATAGCCTTTTCTTCTCCTGGCAGCAAAAAGGCTTGATTTTTAAAAAGTTATAGCAACACCATTTTTAGACATGGAATTTCATCCTGAAACTCATCCTGGTGTCCGTTTTTGCATTTGGTTTCAAAAAAAAAATTTGGCTTCAAAAAACATTTTGGTTCCTGGGCAGGATTTTTCCTGACCGTGGAGTAAAGCCTTTTCTTCTCCTGGCACCAAAAAGGCTTGATTTTTAAAAAGTTGAAGCAACACCATTTTTAGACATGGAATTTCATCCTTAATCTCATCCTGGTGTCCGTTTTTGTATTTGGTTTCAAAAAAAACATTTGGCTTCAAAAAACATTTTGGTTCCTGGGCAGGATTTTTCCTGACCGTGGAGTAAAGCCTTTTCTTCTCCTGGCACCAAAAAGGCTTGATTTTTAAAAAGTTGAAGCAACACCATTTTTAGACATGGAATTTCATCAGGAAACTCATCCTGGTGTCCGTTTTTGCATTTGGTTTCAAAAAAAAAATTTGGCTTCAAAAAACATTTTGGTTCCTGGGCAGGATTTTTCCTGACCGTGGAGTAAAGCCTTTTCTTCTCCTGGCACCAAAAAGGCTTGATTTTTAAAAAGTTGAAGCAACACCATTTTTAGACATGGAATTTCATCCTGAAACTCATCCTGGTGTCCGTTTTTGCATTTGGTTTCAAAAAAAACATTTGGCTTCAAAAAACATTTTGGTTCCTGGGCAGCATTTTTCCTGACCGTGGAGTAAAGCCTTTTCTTCTCCTGGCACCAAAAAGGCTTGATTTTTAAAAAGTTGAAGCAACACCATTTTTAGACATGGAATTTCATCCTTAATCTCATCCTGGTGTCCGTTTTTGTATTTGGTTTCAAAAAAAAAAATTTGGCTTCAAAAAACATTTTGGTTCCTGGGCAGGATTTTTCCTGACCGTGGAGTAAAGCCTTTTCTTCTCCTGGCACCAAAAAGGCTTGATTTTTAAAAAGTTGAAGCAACACCATTTTTAGACATGGAATTTCATCCTTAATCTCATCCTGGTGTCCGTTTTTGTATTTGGTTTCAAAAAAAACATTTGGCTTCAAAAAACATTTTGGTTCCTGGGCAGGATTTTTCCTGACCGTGGAGTAAAGCCTTTTCTTCTCCTGGCACCAAAAAGGCTTGATTTTTAAAAAGTTGAAGCAACACCATTTTTAGACATGGAATTTCATCAGGAAACTCATCCTGGTGTCCGTTTTTGCATTTGGTTTCAAAAAAAAAATTTGGCTTCAAAAAACATTTTGGTTCCTGGGCAGGATTTTTCCTGACCGTGGAGTAAAGCCTTTTCTTCTCCTGGCACCAAAAAGGCTTGATTTTTAAAAAGTTGAAGCAACACCATTTTTAGACATGGAATTTCATCCTGAAACTCATCCTGGTGTCCGTTTTTGCATTTGGTTTCAAAAAAAAAATTTGGCTTCAAAAAACATTTTGGTTCCTGGGCAGGATTTTTCCTGACCGTGGAGTAAAGCCTTTTCTTCTCCTGGCACCAAAAAGGCTTGATTTTTAAAAAGTTGAAGCAACACCATTTTTAGACATGGAATTTCATCCTTAATCTCATCCTGGTGTCCGTTTTTGTATTTGGTTTCAAAAAAAAAAAATTTGGCTTCAAAAAACATTTTGGTTCCTGGGCAGGATTTTTCCTGACCGTGGAGTAAAGCCTTTTCTTCTCCTGGCACCAAAAAGGCTTGATTTTTAAAAAGTTGAAGCAACACCATTTTTAGACATGGAATTTCATCCTTAATCTCATCCTGGTGTCCGTTTTTGTATTTGGTTTCAAAAAAAACATTTGGCTTCAAAAAACATTTTGGTTCCTGGGCAGGATTTTTCCTGACCGTGGAGTAAAGCCTTTTCTTCTCCTGGCACCAAAAAGGCTTGATTTTTAAAAAGTTGAAGCAACACCATTTTTAGACATGGAATTTCATCAGGAAACTCATCCTGGTGTCCGTTTTTGCATTTGGTTTCAAAAAAAAAATTTGGCTTCAAAAAACATTTTGGTTCCTGGGCAGGATTTTTCCTGACCGTGGAGTAAAGCCTTTTCTTCTCCTGGCACCAAAAAGGCTTGATTTTTAAAAAGTTGAAGCAACACCATTTTTAGACATGGAATTTCATCCTGAAACTCATCCTGGTGTCCGTTTTTGCATTTGGTTTCAAAAAAAAAATTTGGCTTCAAAAAACATTTTGGTTCCTGGGCAGGATTTTTCCTGACCGTGGAGTAAAGCCTTTTCTTCTCCTGGCACCAAAAAGGCTTGATTTTTAAAAAGTTGAAGCAACACCATTTTTAGACATGGAATTTCATCCTTAATCTCATCCTGGTGTCCGTTTTTGTATTTGGTTTCAAAAAAAAAAATTTGGCTTCAAAAAACATTTTGGTTCCTGGGCAGGATTTTTCCTGACCGTGGAGTAAAGCCTTTTCTTCTCCTGGCACCAAAAAGGCTTGATTTTTAAAAAGTTGAAGCAACACCATTTTTAGACATGGAATTTCATCCTTAATCTCATCCTGGTGTCCGTTTTTGCATTTGGTTTCAAAAAAAAAATTTGGCTTCAAAAAACATTTTGGTTCCTGGGCAGGATTTTTCCTGACCGTGGAGTAAAGCCTTTTCTTCTCCTGGCACCAAAAAGGCTTGATTTTTAAAAAGTTGAAGCAACACCATTTTTAGACATGGAATTTCATCCTGAAACTCATCCTGGTGTCCGTTTTTGCATTTGGTTTCAAAAAAAAAATTTGGCTTCAAAAAACATTTTGGTTCCTGGGCAGGATTTTTCCTGACCGTGGAGTAAAGCCTTTTCTTCTCCTGGCACCAAAAAGGCTTGATTTTTAAAAAGTTGAAGCAACACCATTTTTAGACATGGAATTTCATCCTTAATCTCATCCTGGTGTCCGTTTTTGTATTTGGTTTCAAAAAAAAAAATTTGGCTTCAAAAAACATTTTGGTTCCTGGGCAGGATTTTTCCTGACCGTGGAGTAAAGCCTTTTCTTCTCCTGGCACCAAAAAGGCTTGATTTTTAAAAAGTTGAAGCAACACCATTTTTAGACATGGAATTTCATCCTTAATCTCATCCTGGTGTCCGTTTTTGCATTTGGTTTCAAAAAAAAAATTTGGCTTCAAAAAACATTTTGGTTCCTGGGCAGGATTTTTCCTGACCGTGGAGTAAAGCCTTTTCTTCTCCTGGCACCAAAAAGGCTTGATTTTTAAAAAGTTGAAGCAACACCATTTTTAGACATGGAATTTCATCAGGAAACTCATTCTGGTGTCCGTTTTTGCATTTGGTTTCAAAAAAAAAATTTGGCTTCAAAAAACATTTTGGTTCCTGGGCAGGATTTTTCCTGACCGTGGAGTAAAGCCTTTTCTTCTCCTGGCACCAAAAAGGCTTGATTTTTAAAAAGTTGAAGCAACACCATTTTTAGACATGGAATTTCATCCTTAATCTCATCCTGGTGTCCGTTTTTGCATTTGGTTTCAAAAAAAAAATTTGGCTTCAAAAAACATTTTGGTTCCTGGGCAGGATTTTTCCTGACCGTGGAGTAAAGCCTTTTCTTCTCCTGGCACCAAAAAGGCTTGATTTTTAAAAAGTTGAAGCAACACCATTTTTAGACATGGAATTTCATCAGGAAACTCATTCTGGTGTCCGTTTTTGCATTTGGTTTCAAAAAAAAAAATTTGGCTTCAAAAAACATTTTGGTTCCTGGGCAGGATTTTTCCTGACCGTGGAGTATAGCCTTTTCTTCTCCTGGCAGCAAAAAGGCTTGATTTTTAAAAAGTTATAGCAACACCATTTTTAGACATGGAATTTCATCCTGAAACTCATCCTGGTGTCCGTTTTTGCATTTGGTTTCAAAAAAAAAATTTGGCTTCAAAAAACATTTTGGTTCCTGGGCAGCATTTTTCCTGACCGTGGAGTAAAGCCTTTTCTTCTCCTGGCACCAAAAAGGCTTGATTTTTAAAAAGTTGAAGCAACACCATTTTTAGACATGGAATTTCATCAGGAAACTCATTCTGGTGTCCGTTTTTGCATTTGGTTTCAAAAAAAAAAATTTGGCTTCAAAAAACATTTTGGTTCCTGGGCAGGATTTTTCCTGACCGTGGAGTATAGCCTTTTCTTCTCCTGGCAGCAAAAAGGCTTGATTTTTAAAAAGTTATAGCAACACCATTTTTAGACATGGAATTTCATCCTGAAACTCATCCTGGTGTCCGTTTTTGCATTTGGTTTCAAAAAAAAAATTTGGCTTCAAAAAACATTTTGGTTCCTGGGCAGGATTTTTCCTGACCGTGGAGTAAAGCCTTTTCTTCTCCTGGCACCAAAAAGGCTTGATTTTTAAAAAGTTGAAGCAACACCATTTTTAGACATGGAATTTCATCCTTAATCTCATCCTGGTGTCCGTTTTTGTATTTGGTTTCAAAAAAAACATTTGGCTTCAAAAAACATTTTGGTTCCTGGGCAGGATTTTTCCTGACCGTGGAGTAAAGCCTTTTCTTCTCCTGGCACCAAAAAGGCTTGATTTTTAAAAAGTTGAAGCAACACCATTTTTAGACATGGAATTTCATCAGGAAACTCATCCTGGTGTCCGTTTTTGCATTTGGTTTCAAAAAAAAAATTTGGCTTCAAAAAACATTTTGGTTCCTGGGCAGGATTTTTCCTGACCGTGGAGTAAAGCCTTTTCTTCTCCTGGCACCAAAAAGGCTTGATTTTTAAAAAGTTGAAGCAACACCATTTTTAGACATGGAATTTCATCCTGAAACTCATCCTGGTGTCCGTTTTTGCATTTGGTTTCAAAAAAAACATTTGGCTTCAAAAAACATTTTGGTTCCTGGGCAGCATTTTTCCTGACCGTGGAGTAAAGCCTTTTCTTCTCCTGGCACCAAAAAGGCTTGATTTTTAAAAAGTTGAAGCAACACCATTTTTAGACATGGAATTTCATCCTTAATCTCATCCTGGTGTCCGTTTTTGTATTTGGTTTCAAAAAAAAAAATTTGGCTTCAAAAAACATTTTGGTTCCTGGGCAGGATTTTTCCTGACCGTGGAGTAAAGCCTTTTCTTCTCCTGGCACCAAAAAGGCTTGATTTTTAAAAAGTTGAAGCAACACCATTTTTAGACATGGAATTTCATCCTTAATCTCATCCTGGTGTCCGTTTTTGTATTTGGTTTCAAAAAAAACATTTGGCTTCAAAAAACATTTTGGTTCCTGGGCAGGATTTTTCCTGACCGTGGAGTAAAGCCTTTTCTTCTCCTGGCACCAAAAAGGCTTGATTTTTAAAAAGTTGAAGCAACACCATTTTTAGACATGGAATTTCATCAGGAAACTCATCCTGGTGTCCGTTTTTGCATTTGGTTTCAAAAAAAAAATTTGGCTTCAAAAAACATTTTGGTTCCTGGGCAGGATTTTTCCTGACCGTGGAGTAAAGCCTTTTCTTCTCCTGGCACCAAAAAGGCTTGATTTTTAAAAAGTTGAAGCAACACCATTTTTAGACATGGAATTTCATCAGGAAACTCATCCTGGTGTCCGTTTTTGCATTTGGTTTCAAAAAAAAAATTTGGCTTCAAAAAACATTTTGGTTCCTGGGCAGGATTTTTCCTGACCGTGGAGTAAAGCCTTTTCTTCTCCTGGCACCAAAAAGGCTTGATTTTTAAAAAGTTGAAGCAACACCATTTTTAGACATGGAATTTCATCCTTAATCTCATCCTGGTGTCCGTTTTTGTATTTGGTTTCAAAAAAAAAAATTTGGCTTCAAAAAACATTTTGGTTCCTGGGCAGGATTTTTCCTGACCGTGGAGTAAAGCCTTTTCTTCTCCTGGCACCAAAAAGGCTTGATTTTTAAAAAGTTGAAGCAACACCATTTTTAGACATGGAATTTCATCCTTAATCTCATCCTGGTGTCCGTTTTTGCATTTGGTTTCAAAAAAAAAATTTGGCTTCAAAAAACATTTTGGTTCCTGGGCAGGATTTTTCCTGACCGTGGAGTAAAGCCTTTTCTTCTCCTGGCACCAAAAAGGCTTGATTTTTAAAAAGTTGAAGCAACACCATTTTTAGACATGGAATTTCATCAGGAAACTCATTCTGGTGTCCGTTTTTGCATTTGGTTTCAAAAAAAAAATTTTGGCTTCAAAAAACATTTTGGTTCCTGGGCAGGATTTTTCCTGACCGTGGAGTATAGCCTTTTCTTCTCCTGGCAGCAAAAAGGCTTGATTTTTAAAAAGTTATAGCAACACCATTTTTAGACATGGAATTTCATCCTGAAACTCATCCTGGTGTCCGTTTTTGCATTTCGTTTCAAAAAAAAAATTTGGCTTCAAAAAACATTTTGGTTCCTGGGCAGCATTTTTCCTGACCGTGGAGTAAAGCCTTTTCTTCTCCTGGCACCAAAAAGGCTTGATTTTTAAAAAGTTGAAGCAACACCATTTTTAGACATGGAATTTCATCAGGAAACTCATTCTGGTGTCCGTTTTTGCATTTGGTTTCAAAAAAAAAATTTGGCTTCAAAAAACATTTTGGTTCCTGGGCAGGATTTTTCCTGACCGTGGAGTATAGCCTTTTCTTCTCCTGGCAGCAAAAAGGCTTGATTTTTAAAAAGTTATAGCAACACCATTTTTAGACATGGAATTTCATCCTGAAACTCATCCTGGTGTCCGTTTTTGCATTTGGTTTCAAAAAAAAAATTTGGCTTCAAAAAACATTTTGGTTCCTGGGCAGGATTTTTCCTGACCGTGGAGTATAGCCTTTTCTTCTCCTGGCACCAAAAAGGCTTGATTTTTAAAAAGTTGAAGCAACACCATTTTTAGACATGGAATTTCATCCTTAATCTCATCCTGGTGTCCGTTTTTGTATTTGGTTTCAAAAAAAACATTTGGCTTCAAAAAACATTTTGGTTCCTGGGCAGGATTTTTCCTGACCGTGGAGTAAAGCCTTTTCTTCTCCTGGCACCAAAAAGGCTTGATTTTTAAAAAGTTGAAGCAACACCATTTTTAGACATGGAATTTCATCAGGAAACTCATCCTGGTGTCCGTTTTTGCATTTGGTTTCAAAAAAAACATTTGGCTTCAAAAAACATTTTGGTTCCTGGGCAGGATTTTTCCTGACCGTGGAGTATAGCCTTTTCTTCTCCTGGCACCAAAAAGGCTTGATTTTTAAAAAGTTGAAGCAACACCATTTTTAGACATGGAATTTCATCCTTAATCTCATCCTGGTGTCCGTTTTTGTATTTGGTTTCAAAAAAAAAATTTGGCTTCAAAAAACATTTTGGTTCCTGGGCAGCATTTTTCCTGACCGTGGAGTAAAGCCTTTTCTTCTCCTGGCACCAAAAAGGCTTGATTTTTAAAAAGTTGAAGCAACACCATTTTTAGACATGGAATTTCATCAGGAAACTCATTCTGGTGTCCGTTTTTGCATTTGGTTTCAAAAAAAAAATTTGGCTTCAAAAAACATTTTGGTTCCTGGGCAGGATTTTTCCTGACCGTGGAGTATAGCCTTTTCTTCTCCTGGCAGCAAAAAGGCTTGATTTTTAAAAAGTTATAGCAACACCATTTTTAGACATGGAATTTCATCCTGAAACTCATCCTGGTGTCCGTTTTTGCATTTGGTTTCAAAAAAAAAATTTGGCTTCAAAAAACATTTTGGTTCCTGGGCAGGATTTTTCCTGACCGTGGAGTATAGCCTTTTCTTCTCCTGGCACCAAAAAGGCTTGATTTTTAAAAAGTTGAAGCAACACCATTTTTAGACATGGAATTTCATCCTTAATCTCATCCTGGTGTCCGTTTTTGTATTTGGTTTCAAAAAAAACATTTGGCTTCAAAAAACATTTTGGTTCCTGGGCAGGATTTTTCCTGACCGTGGAGTAAAGCCTTTTCTTCTCCTGGCACCAAAAAGGCTTGATTTTTAAAAAGTTGAAGCAACACCATTTTTAGACATGGAATTTCATCAGGAAACTCATCCTGGTGTCCGTTTTTGCATTTGGTTTCAAAAAAAAAATTTGGCTTCAAAAAACATTTTGGTTCCTGGGCAGGATTTTTCCTGACCTTGGAGTAAAGCCTTTTCTTCTCCTGGCACCAAAAAGGCTTGATTTTTAAAAAGTTGAAGCAACACCATTTTTAGACATGGAATTTCATCCTGAAACTCATCCTGGTGTCCGTTTTTGCATTTGGTTTCAAAAAAAACATTTGGCTTCAAAAAACATTTTGGTTCCTGGGCAGCATTTTTCCTGACCGTGGAGTAAAGCCTTTTCTTCTCCTGGCACCAAAAAGGCTTGATTTTTAAAAAGTTGAAGCAACACCATTTTTAGACATGGAATTTCATCCTGAAACTCATCCTGGTGTCCGTTTTTGCATTTGGTTTCAAAAAAAAAGTTTGGCTTCAAAAAACATTTTGGTTCCTGGGCAGGATTTTTCCTGACCGTGGAGTAAAGCCTTTTCTTCTCCTGGCACCAAAAAGGCTTGATTTTTAAAAAGTTGAAGCAACACCATTTTTAGACATGGAATTTCATCCTGAAACTCATCATGGTGTCCGTTTTTGCATTTGGTTTCAAAAAAAAAATTTGGCTTCAAAAAACATTTTGGTTCCTGGGCAGGATTTTTCCTGACCGTGGAGTAAAGCCTTTTCTTCTCCTGGCACCAAAAAGGCTTGATTTTTAAAAAGTTGAAGCAACACCATTTTTAGACATGGAATTTCATCCTTAATCTCATCCTGGTGTCCGTTTTTGCATTTGGTTTCAAAAAAAAAATTTGGCTTCAAAAAACATTTTGGTTCCTGGGCAGGATTTTTCCTGACCGTGGAGTATAGCCTTTTCTTCTCCTGGCACCGAAAAGGCTTGATTTTTAAAAAGTTGAAGCAACACCATTTTTAGACATGGAATTTCATCCTGAAACTCATCCTGGTGTCCGTTTTTGCATTTGGTTTCAAAAAAAAAGTTTGGCTTCAAAAAACATTTTGGTTCCTGGGCAGGATTTTTCCTGACCGTGGAGTAAAGCCTTTTCTTCTCCTGGCACCAAAAAGGCTTGATTTTTAAAAAGTTGAAGCAACACCATTTTTAGACATGGAATTTCATCCTGAAACTCATCATGGTGTCCGTTTTTGCATTTGGTTTCAAAAAAAAAATTTGGCTTCAAAAAACATTTTGGTTCCTGGGCAGGATTTTTCCTGACCGTGGAGTAAAGCCTTTTCTTCTCCTGGCACCAAAAAGGCTTGATTTTTAAAAAGTTGAAGCAACACCATTTTTAGACATGGAATTTCATCCTTAATCTCATCCTGGTGTCCGTTTTTGCATTTGGTTTCAAAAAAAAAATTTGGCTTCAAAAAACATTTTGGTTCCTGGGCAGGATTTTTCCTGACCGTGGAGTATAGCCTTTTCTTCTCCTGGCACCGAAAAGGCTTGATTTTTAAAAAGTTGAAGCAACACCATTTTTAGACATGGAATTTCATCCTGAAACTCATCCTGGTGTCCGTTTTTGCATTTGGTTTCAAAAAAAACATTTGGCTTCAAAAAACATTTTGGTTCCTGGGCAGGATTTTTCCTGACCGTGGAGTAAAGCCTTTTCTTCTCCTGGCACCAAAAAGGCTTGATTTTTAAAAAGTTGAAGCAACACCATTTTTAGACATGGAATTTCATCCTGAAACTCATCCTGGTGTCCGTTTTTGTATTTGGTTTCAAAAAAAACATTTGGCTTCAAAAAACATTTTGGTTCCTGGGCAGGATTTTTCCTGACCGTGGAGTAAAGCCTTTTCTTCTCCTGGCACCAAAAAGGCTTGATTTTTAAAAAGTTGAAGCAACACCATTTTTAGACATGGAATTTCATCCTGAAACTCATCCTGGTGTCCGTTTTTGTATTTGGTTTCAAAAAAAACATTTGGCTTCAAAAAACATTTTGGTTCCTGGGCAGGATTTTTCCTGATCGTGGAGTAAAGCCTTTTCTTCTCCTGGCACCAAAAAGGCTTGATTTTTAAAAAGTTGAAGCAACACCATTTTTAGACATGGAATTTCATCAGGAAACTCATTCTGGTGTCCGTTTTTGCATTTGGTTTCAAAAAAAAAAATTTGGCTTCAAAAAACATTTTGGTTCCTGGGCAGGATTTTTCCTGACCGTGGAGTATAGCCTTTTCTTCTCCTGGCAGCAAAAAGGCTTGATTTTTAAAAAGTTATAGCAACACCATTTTTAGACATGGAATTTCATCCTGAAACTCATCCTGGTGTCCGTTTTTGCATTTGGTTTCAAAAAAAAAATTTGGCTTCAAAAAACATTTTGGTTCCTGGGCAGGATTTTTCCTGACCGTGGAGTAAAGCCTTTTCTTCTCCTGGCACCAAAAAGGCTTGATTTTTAAAAAGTTGAAGCAACACCATTTTTAGACATGGAATTTCATCCTTAATCTCATCCTGGTGTCCGTTTTTGCATTTGGTTTCAAAAAAAACATTTGGCTTCAAAAAACATTTTGGTTCCTGGGCAGGATTTTTCCTGACCGTGGAGTATAGCCTTTTCTTCTCCTGGCACCAAAAAGGCTTGATTTTTAAAAAGTTGAAGCAACACCATTTTTAGACATGGAATTTCATCCTGAAACTCATCCTGGTGTCCGTTTTTGCATTTGGTTTCAAAAAAAAAATTTGGCTTCAAAAAACATTTTGGTTCCTGGGCAGGATTTTTCCTGACCGTGGAGTAAAGCCTTTTCTTCTCCTGGCACCAAAAAGGCTTGATTTTTAAAAAGTTGAAGCAACACCATTTTTAGACATGGAATTTCATCCTTAATCTCATCCTGGTGTCCGTTTTTGCATTTGGTTTCAAAAAAAAAATTTGGCTTCAAAAAACATTTTGGTTCCTGGGCAGGATTTTTCCTGACCGTGGAGTATAGCCTTTTCTTCTCCTGGCACCGAAAAGGCTTGATTTTTAAAAAGTTGAAGCAACACCATTTTTAGACATGGAATTTCATCCTGAAACTCATCCTGGTGTCCGTTTTTGCATTTGGTTTCAAAAAAAAAATTTGGCTTCAAAAAACATTTTGGTTCCTGGGCAGGATTTTTCCTGACCGTGGAGTAAAGCCTTTTCTTCTCCTGGCACCAAAAAGGCTTGATTTTTAAAAAGTTGAAGCAACACCATTTTTAGACATGGAATTTCATCCTGAAACTCATCCTGGTGTCCGTTTTTGTATTTGGTTTCAAAAAAAACATTTGGCTTCAAAAAACATTTTGGTTCCTGGGCAGGATTTTTCCTGACCGTGGAGTAAAGCCTTTTCTTCTCCTGGCACCAAAAAGGCTGGCTTCAAAAAACATTTTGGTTCCTGGGCAGGATTTTTCCTGACCGTGGAGTATAGCCTTTTCTTCTCCTGGCAGCAAAAAGGCTTGATTTTTAAAAAGTTATAGCAACACCATTTTTAGACATGGAATTTCATCCTGAAACTCATCCTGGTGTCCGTTTTTGCATTTGGTTTCAAAAAAAAAATTTGGCTTCAAAAAACATTTTGGTTCCTGGGCAGGATTTTTCCTGACCGTGGAGTAAAGCCTTTTCTTCTCCTGGCACCAAAAAGGTTTGATTTTTAAAAAGTTGAAGCAACACCATTTTTAGACATGGAATTTCATCAGGAAACTCATCCTGGTGTCCGTTTTTGCATTTGGTTTCAAAAAAAAAATTTGGCTTCAAAAAACATTTTGGTTCCTGGGCAGGATTTTTCCTGACCGTGGAGTAAAGCCTTTTCTTCTCCTGGCACCAAAAAGGCTTGATTTTTAAAAAGTTGAAGCAACACCATTTTTAGACATGGAATTTCATCCTGAAACTCATCCTGGTGTCCGTTTTTGCATTTGGTTTCAAAAAAAACATTTGGCTTCAAAAAACATTTTGGTTCCTGGGCAGCATTTTTCCTGACCGTGGAGTAAAGCCTTTTCTTCTCCTGGCACCAAAAAGGCTTGATTTTTAAAAAGTTGAAGCAACACCATTTTTAGACATGGAATTTCATCCTGAAACTCATCCTGGTGTCCGTTTTTGCATTTGGTTTCAAAAAAAAAGTTTGGCTTCAAAAAACATTTTGGTTCCTGGGCAGGATTTTTCCTGACCGTGGAGTAAAGCCTTTTCTTCTCCTGGCACCAAAAAGGCTTGATTTTTAAAAAGTTGAAGCAACACCATTTTTAGACATGGAATTTCATCCTTAATCTCATCCTGGTGTCCGTTTTTGCATTTGGTTTCAAAAAAAACATTTGGCTTCAAAAAACATTTTGGTTCCTGGGCAGCATTTTTCCTGACCGTCGAGTAAAGCCTTTTCTTCTCCTGGCACCAAAAAGGCTTGATTTTTAAAAAGTTGAAGCAACACCATTTTTAGACATGGAATTTCATCCTGAAACTCATCCTGGTGTCCGTTTTTGCATTTGGTTTCAAAAAAAAAGTTTGGCTTCAAAAAACATTTTGGTTCCTGGGCAGGATTTTTCCTGACCGTGGAGTAAAGCCTTTTCTTCTCCTGGCACCAAAAAGGCTTGATTTTTAAAAAGTTGAAGCAACACCATTTTTAGACATGGAATTTCATCCTTAATCTCATCCTGGTGTCCGTTTTTGCATTTGGTTTCAAAAAAAACATTTGGCTTCAAAAAACATTTTGGTTCCTGGGCAGGATTTTTCCTGACCGTGGAGTAAAGCCTTTTCTTCTCCTGGCACCAAAAAGGCTTGATTTTTAAAAAGTTGAAGCAACACCATTTTTAGACATGGAATTTCATCCTGAAACTCATCCTGGTGTCCGTTTTTGCATTTGGTTTCAAAAAAAACATTTGGCTTCAAAAAACATTTTGGTTCCTGGGCAGGATTTTTCCTGACCGTGGAGTAAAGCCTTTTCTTCTCCTGGCACCAAAAAGGCTTGATTTTTAAAAAGTTGAAGCAACACCATTTTTAGACATGGAATTTCATCCTTAATCTCATCCTGGTGTCCGTTTTTGCATTTGGTTTCAAAAAAAAAATTTGGCTTCAAAAAACATTTTGGTTCCTGGGCAGGATTTTTCCTGACCGTGGAGTAAAGCCTTTTCTTCTCCTGGCACCAAAAAGGCTTGATTTTTAAAAAGTTGAAGCAACACCATTTTTAGACATGGAATTTCATCAGGAAACTCATCCTGGTGTCCGTTTTTGCATTTGGTTTCAAAAAAAAAATTTGGCTTCAAAAAACATTTTGGTTCCTGGGCAGGATTTTTCCTGACCGTGGAGTAAAGCCTTTTCTTCTCCTGGCACCAAAAAGGCTTGATTTTTAAAAAGTTGAAGCAACACCATTTTTAGACATGGAATTTCATCCTGAAACTCATCCTGGTGTCCGTTTTTGCATTTGGTTTCAAAAAAAAAATTTAGCTTCAAAAAACATTTTGGTTCCTGGGCAGGATTTTTCCTGACCGTGGAGTAAAGCCTTTTCTTCTCCTGGCACCAAAAAGGCTTGATTTTTAAAAAGTTGAAGCAACACCATTTTTAGACATGGAATTTCATCCTTAATCTCATCCTGGTGTCCGTTTTTGCATTTGGTTTCAAAAAAAAAATTTGGCTTCAAAAAACATTTTGGTTCCTGGGCAGGATTTTTCCTGACCGTGGAGTAAAGCCTTTTCTTCTCCTGGCACCAAAAAGGTTTGATTTTTAAAAAGTTGAAGCAACACCATTTTTAGACATGGAATTTCATCCTTAATCTCATCCTGGTGTCCGTTTTTGTATTTGGTTTCAAAAAAAAAAATTTGGCTTCAAAAAACATTTTGGTTCCTGGGCAGGATTTTTCCTGACCGTGGAGTATAGCCTTTTCTTCTCCTGGCACCAAAAAGGCTTGATTTTTAAAAAGTTGAAGCAACACCATTTTTAGACATGGAATTTCATCAGGAAACTCATCCTGGTGTCCGTTTTTGCATTTGGTTTCAAAAAAAAAATTTGGCTTCAAAAAACATTTTGGTTCCTGGGCAGGATTTTTCCTGACCGTGGAGTAAAGCCTTTTCTTCTCCTGGCACCAAAAAGGCTTGATTTTTAAAAAGTTGAAGCAACACCATTTTTAGACATGGAATTTCATCCTGAAACTCATCCTGGTGTCCGTTTTTGCATTTGGTTTCAAAAAAAACATTTGGCTTCAAAAAACATTTTGGTTCCTGGGCAGCATTTTTCCTGACCGTGGAGTAAAGCCTTTTCTTCTCCTGGCACCAAAAAGGCTTGATTTTTAAAAAGTTGAAGCAACACCATTTTTAGACATGGAATTTCATCCTTAATCTCATCCTGGTGTCCGTTTTTGCATTTGGTTTCAAAAAAAACGTTTGGCTTCAAAAAACATTTTGGTTCCTGGGCAGGATTTTTCCTGACCGTGGAGTAAAGCCTTTTCTTCTCCTGGCACCAAAAAGGCTTGATTTTTAAAAAGTTGAAGCAACACCATTTTTAGACATGGAATTTCATCCTTAATCTCATCCTGGTGTCCGTTTTTGCATTTGGTTTCAAAAAAAAAATTTGGCTTCAAAAAACATTTTGGTTCCTGGGCAGGATTTTTCCTGACCGTGGAGTAAAGCCTTTTCTTCTCCTGGCACCAAAAAGGCTTGATTTTTAAAAAGTTGAAGCAACACCATTTTTAGACATGGAATTTCATCCTTAATCTCATCCTGGTGTCCGTTTTTGCATTTGGTTTCAAAAAAAACATTTGGCTTCAAAAAACATTTTGGTTCCTGGGCAGGATTTTTCCTGACCGTGGAGTATAGCCTTTTCTTCTCCTGGCACCGAAAAGGCTTGATTTTTAAAAAGTTGAAGCAACACCATTTTTAGACATGGAATTTCATCCTGAAACTCATCCTGGTGTCCGTTTTTGCATTTGGTTTCAAAAAAAAAATTTGGCTTCAAAAAACCTTTTGGTTCCTGGGCAGGATTTTTCCTGACCGTGGAGTAAAGCCTTTTCTTCTCCTGGCACCAAAAAGGCTTGATTTTTAAAAAGTTGAAGCAACACCATTTTTAGACATGGAATTTCATCCTTAATCTCATCCTGGTGTCCGTTTTTGCATTTGGTTTCAAAAAAAAAATTTGGCTTCAAAAAACATTTTGGTTCCTGGGCAGGATTTTTCCTGACCGTGGAGTAAAGCCTTTTAGTCTCCTGGCACCAAAAAGGCTTGATTTTTAAAAAGTTGAAGCAACAACATTTTTAGACATGGAATTTCATCAGGAAACTCATTCTGGTGTCCGTTTTTGCATTTGGTTTCAAAAAAAAAAAAAATTGGCTTCAAAAAACATTTTGGTTCCTGGGCAGGATTTTTCCTGACCGTGGAGTATAGCCTTTTCTTCTCCTGGCACCAAAAAGGCTTGATTTTTAAAAAGTTATAGCAACACCATTTTTAGACATGGAATTTCATCCTGAAACTCATCCTGGTGTCCGTTTTTGCATTTGGTTTCAAAAAAAAAATTTGGCTTCAAAAAACATTTTGGTTCCTGGGCAGGATTTTTCCTGACCGTGGAGTAAAGCCTTTTCTTCTCCTGGCACCAAAAAGGCTTGATTTTTAAAAAGTTGAAGCAACACCATTTTTAGACATGGAATTTCATCCTTAATCTCATCCTGGTGTCCGTTTTTGTATTTGGTTTCAAAAAAAACATTTGGCTTCAAAAAACATTTTGGTTCCTGGGCAGGATTTTTCCTGACCGTGGAGTAAAGCCTTTTCTTCTCCTGGCACCAAAAAGGCTTGATTTTTAAAAAGTTGAAGCAACACCATTTTTAGACATGGAATTTCATCAGGAAACTCATCCTGGTGTCCGTTTTTGCATTTGGTTTCAAAAAAAAAATTTGGCTTCAAAAAACATTTTGGTTCCTGGGCAGGATTTTTCCTGACCGTGGAGTAAAGCCTTTTCTTCTCCTGGCACCAAAAAGGCTTGATTTTTAAAAAGTTGAAGCAACACCATTTTTAGACATGGAATTTCATCCTGAAACTCATCCTGGTGTCCGTTTTTGCATTTGGTTTCAAAAAAAAAATTTGGCTTCAAAAAACATTTTGGTTCCTGGGCAGGATTTTTCCTGACCGTGGAGTAAAGCCTTTTCTTCTCCTGGCACCGAAAAGGCTTGATTTTTAAAAAGTTGAAGCAACACCATTTTTAGACATGGAATTTCATCCTGAAACTCATCCTGGTGTCCGTTTTTGCATTTGGTTTCAAAAAAAAAGTTTGGCTTCAAAAAACATTTTGGTTCCTGGGCAGGATTTTTCCTGACCGTGGAGTAAAGCCTTTTCTTCTCCTGGCACCAAAAAGGCTTGATTTTTAAAAAGTTGAAGCAACACCATTTTTAGACATGGAATTTCATCCTGAAACTCATCCTGGTGTCCGTTTTTGCATTTGGTTTCAAAAAAAAAATTTGGCTTCAAAAACATTTTGGTTCCTGGGCAGGATTTTTCCTGACCGTGGAGTAAAGCCTTTTCTTCTCCTGGCACCAAAAAGGCTTGATTTTTAAAAAGTTGAAGCAACACCATTTTTAGACATGGAATTTCATCCTTAATCTCATCCTGGTGTCCGTTTTTGCATTTGGTTTCAAAAAAAAAATTTGGCTTCAAAAAACATTTTGGTTCCTGGGCAGGATTTTTCCTGACCGTGGAGTATAGCCTTTTCTTCTCCTGGCACCGAAAAGGCTTGATTTTTAAAAAGTTGAAGCAACACCATTTTTAGACATGGAATTTCATCCTGAAACTCATCCTGGTGTCCGTTTTTGCATTTGGTTTCAAAAAAAAAATTTGGCTTCAAAAAACATTTTGGTTCCTGGGCAGGATTTTTCCTGACCGTGGAGTAAAGCCTTTTCTTCTCCTGGCACCAAAAAGGCTTGATTTTTAAAAAGTTGAAGCAACACCATTTTTAGACATGGAATTTCATCCTGAAACTCATCCTGGTGTCCGTTTTTGTATTTGGTTTCAAAAAAAACATTTGGCTTCAAAAAACATTTTGGTTCCTGGGCAGGATTTTTCCTGACCGTGGAGTAAAGCCTTTTCTTCTCCTGGCACCAAAAAGGCTTGATTTTTAAAAAGTTGAAGCAACACCATTTTTAGACATGGAATTTCATCAGGAAACTCATTCTGGTGTCCGTTTTTGCATTTGGTTTCAAAAAAAAAAATTTGGCTTCAAAAAACATTTTGGTTCCTGGGCAGGATTTTTCCTGACCGTGGAGTATAGCCTTTTCTTCTCCTGGCAGCAAAAAGGCTTGATTTTTAAAAAGTTATAGCAACACCATTTTTAGACATGGAATTTCATCCTGAAACTCATCCTGGTGTCCGTTTTTGCATTTGGTTTCAAAAAAAAATTTGGCTTCAAAAAACATTTTGGTTCCTGGGCAGGATTTTTCCTGACCGTGGAGTAAAGCCTTTTCTTCTCCTGGCACCAAAAAGGTTTGATTTTTAAAAAGTTGAAGCAACACCATTTTTAGACATGGAATTTCATCCTTAATCTCATCCTGGTGTCCGTTTTTGTATTTGGTTTCAAAAAAAAAAATTTGGCTTCAAAAAACATTTTGGTTCCTGGGCAGGATTTTTCCTGACCGTGGAGTATAGCCTTTTCTTCTCCTGGCACCAAAAAGGCTTGATTTTTAAAAGTTGAAGCAACACCATTTTTAGACATGGAATTTCATCAGGAAACTCATCCTGGTGTCCGTTTTTGCATTTGGTTTCAAAAAAAAAATTTGGCTTCAAAAAACATTTTGGTTCCTGGGCAGGATTTTTCCTGACCGTGGAGTAAAGCCTTTTCTTCTCCTGGCACCAAAAAGGCTTGATTTTTAAAAAGTTGAAGCAAAACCATTTTTAGACATGGAATTTCATCCTGAAACTCATCCTGGTGTCCGTTTTTGCATTTGGTTTCAAAAAAAAAATTTGGCTTCAAAAAACATTTTGGTTCCTGGGCAGGATTTTTCCTGACCGTGGAGTAAAGCCTTTTCTTCTCCTGGCACCAAAAAGGCTTGATTTTTAAAAAGTTGAAGCAACACCATTTTTAGACATGGAATTTCATCCTTAATCTCATCCTGGTGTCCGTTTTTGCATTTGGTTTCAAAAAAAAAATTTGGCTTCAAAAAACATTTTGGTTCCTGGGCAGGATTTTTCCTGACCGTGGAGTAAAGCCTTTTCTTCTCCTGGCACCAAAAAGGCTTGATTTTTAAAAAGTTGAAGCAACACCATTTTTAGACATGGAATTTCATCCTTAATCTCATCCTGGTGTCCGTTTTTGCATTTGGTTTCAAAAAAAAAATTTGGCTTCAAAAAACATTTTGGTTCCTGGGCAGGATTTTTCCTGACCGTGGAGTAAAGCCTTTTCTTCTCCTGGCACCAAAAAGGCTTGATTTTTAAAAAGTTGAAGCAACACCATTTTTAGACATGGAATTTCATCCTTAATCTCATCCTGGTGTCAGTTTTTGCATTTGGTTTCAAAAAAAAAATTTGGCTTCAAAAAACATTTTGGTTCCTGGGCAGGATTTTTCCTGACCGTGGAGTAAAGCCTTTTCTTCTCCTGGCACCAAAAAGGCTTGATTTTTAAAAAGTTGAAGCAACACCATTTTTAGACATGGAATTTCATCCTTAATCTCATCCTGGTGTCCGTTTTTGCATTTGGTTTCAAAAAAAAAATTTGGCTTCAAAAAACATTTTGGTTCCTGGGCAGGATTTTTCCTGACCGTGGAGTAAAGCCTTTTCTTCTCCTGGCACCAAAAAGGCTTGATTTTTAAAAAGTTGAAGCAACACCATTTTTAGACATGGAATTTCATCCTGAAACTCATCCTGGTGTCCGTTTTTGCATTTGGTTTCAAAAAAAAAATTTGGCTTCAAAAAACATTTTGGTTCCTGGGCAGGATTTTTCCTGACCGTGGAGTAAAGCCTTTTCTTCTCCTGGCACCAAAAAGGCTTGATTTTTAAAAAGTTGAAGCAACACCATTTTTAGACATGGAATTTCATCCTGAAACTCATCCTGGTGTCCGTTTTTGCATTTGGTTTCAAAAAAAAAATTTGGCTTCAAAAAACATTTTGGTTCCTGGGCAGGATTTTTCCTGACCGTGGAGTAAAGCCTTTTCTTCTCCTGGCACCAAAAAGGCTTGATTTTTAAAAAGTTGAAGCAACACCATTTTTAGACATGGAATTTCATCCTTAATCTCATCCTGGTGTCAGTTTTTGCATTTGGTTTCAAAAAAAAAATTTGGCTTCAAAAAACATTTTGGTTCCTGGGCAGGATTTTTCCTGACCGTGGAGTAAAGCCTTTTCTTCTCCTGGCACCAAAAAGGCTTGATTTTTAAAAAGTTGAAGCAACACCATTTTTAGACATGGAATTTCATCCTTAATCTCATCCTGGTGTCCGTTTTTGCATTTGGTTTCAAAAAAAAAATTTGGCTTCAAAAAACATTTTGGTTCCTGGGCAGGATTTTTCCTGACCGTGGAGTAAAGCCTTTTCTTCTCCTGGCACCAAAAAGGCTTGATTTTTAAAAAGTTGAAGCAACACCATTTTTAGACATGGAATTTCATCCTTAATCTCATCCTGGTGTCAGTTTTTGCATTTGGTTTCAAAAAAAAAATTTGGCTTCAAAAAACATTTTGGTTCCTGGGCAGGATTTTTCCTGACCGTGGAGTAAAGCCTTTTCTTCTCCTGGCACCAAAAAGGCTTGATTTTTAAAAAGTTGAAGCAACACCATTTTTAGACATGGAATTTCATCCTTAATCTCATCCTGGTGTCAGTTTTTGCATTTGGTTTCAAAAAAAAAATTTGGCTTCAAAAAACATTTTGGTTCCTGGGCAGGATTTTTCCTGACCGTGGAGTAAAGCCTTTTCTTCTCCTGGCACCAAAAAGGCTTGATTTTTAAAAAGTTGAAGCAACACCATTTTTAGACATGGAATTTCATCCTTAATCTCATCCTGGTGTCCGTTTTTGCATTTGGTTTCAAAAAAAAAATTTGGCTTCAAAAAACATTTTGGTTCCTGGGCAGGATTTTTCCTGACCGTGGAGTAAAGCCTTTTCTTCTCCTGGCACCAAAAAGGCTTGATTTTTAAAAAGTTGAAGCAACACCATTTTTAGACATGGAATTTCATCCTGAAACTCATCCTGGTGTCCGTTTTTGCATTTGGTTTCAAAAAAAAAATTTGGCTTCAAAAAACATTTTGGTTCCTGGGCAGGATTTTTCCTGACCGTGGAGTAAAGCCTTTTCTTCTCCTGGCACCAAAAAGGCTTGATTTTTAAAAAGTTGAAGCAACACCATTTTTAGACATGGAATTTCATCCTTAATCTCATCCTGGTGTCCGTTTTTGCATTTGGTTTCAAAAAAAAAATTTGGCTTCAAAAAACATTTTGGTTCCTGGGCAGGATTTTTCCTGACCGTGGAGTAAAGCCTTTTCTTCTCCTGGCACCAAAAAGGCTTGATTTTTAAAAAGTTGAAGCAACACCATTTTTAGACATGGAATTTCATCCTGAAACTCATCCTGGTGTCCGTTTTTGCATTTGGTTTCAAAAAAAAAATTTGGCTTCAAAAAACATTTTGGTTCCTGGGCAGGATTTTTCCTGACCGTGGAGTAAAGCCTTTTCTTCTCCTGGCACCAAAAAGGCTTGATTTTTAAAAAGTTGAAGCAACACCATTTTTAGACATGGAATTTCATCCTTAATCTCATCCTGGTGTCCGTTTTTGCATTTGGTTTCAAAAAAAACATTTGGCTTCAAAAAACATTTTGGTTCCTGGGCAGGATTTTTCCTGACCGTGGAGTAAAGCCTTTTCTTCTCCTGGCACCAAAAAGGCTTGATTTTTAAAAAGTTGAAGCAACACCATTTTTAGACATGGAATTTCATCCTTAATCTCATCCTGGTGTCCGTTTTTGCATTTGGTTTCAAAAAAAAAATTTGGCTTCAAAAAACATTTTGGTTCCTGGGCAGGATTTTTCCTGACCGTGGAGTAAAGCCTTTTCTTCTCCTGGCACCAAAAAGGCTTGATTTTTAAAAAGTTGAAGCAACACCATTTTTAGACATGGAATTTCATCCTTAATCTCATCCTGGTGTCAGTTTTTGCATTTGGTTTCAAAAAAAAAATTTGGCTTCAAAAAACATTTTGGTTCCTGGGCAGGATTTTTCCTGACCGTGGAGTATAGCCTTTTCTTCTCCTGGCACCAAAAAGGCTTGATTTTTAAAAAGTTGAAGCAACACCATTTTTAGACATGGAATTTCATCAGGAAACTCATCCTGGTGTCCGTTTTTGCATTTGGTTTCAAAAAAAAAATTTGGCTTCAAAAAACATTTTGGTTCCTGGGCAGGATTTTTCCTGACCGTGGAGTAAAGCCTTTTCTTCTCCTGGCACCAAAAAGGCTTGATTTTTAAAAAGTTGAAGCAACACCATTTTTAGACATGGAATTTCATCCTTAATCTCATCCTGGTGTCCGTTTTTGCATTTGGTTTCAAAAAAAAAAATTTGGCTTCAAAAAACATTTTGGTTCCTGGGCAGGATTTTTCCTGACCGTGGAGTAAAGCCTTTTCTTCTCCTGGCACCAAAAAGGCTTGATTTTTAAAAAGTTGAAGCAACACCATTTTTAGACATGGAATTTCATCCTTAATCTCATCCTGGTGTCCGTTTTTGCATTTGGTTTCAAAAAAAACATTTGGCTTCAAAAAACATTTTGGTTCCTGGGCAGGATTTTTCCTGACCGTGGAGTATAGCCTTTTCTTCTCCTGGCACCAAAAAGGCTTGATTTTTAAAAAGTTGAAGCAACACCATTTTTAGACATGGAATTTCATCCTGAAACTCATCCTGGTGTCCGTTTTTGCATTTGGTTTCAAAAAAAACATTTGGCTTCAAAAAACATTTTGGTTCCTGGGCAGGATTTTTCCTGACCGTGGAGTAAAGCCTTTTCTTCTCCTGGCACCAAAAAGGCTTGATTTTTAAAAAGTTGAAGCAACACCATTTTTAGACATGGAATTTCATCCTTAATCTCATCCTGGTGTCCGTTTTTGCATTTGGTTTCAAAAAAAACATTTGGCTTCAAAAAACATTTTGGTTCCTGGGCAGGATTTTTCCTGACCGTGGAGTAAAGCCTTTTCTTCTCCTGGCACCAAAAAGGCTTGATTTTTAAAAAGTTGAAGCAACACCATTTTTAGACATGGAATTTCATCCTTAATCTCATCCTGGTGTCCGTTTTTGCATTTGGTTTCAAAAAAAACATTTGGCTTCAAAAAACATTTTGGTTCCTGGGCAGGATTTTTCCTGACCGTGGAGTAAAGCCTTTTCTTCTCCTGGCACCAAAAAGGCTTGATTTTTAAAAAGTTGAAGCAACACCATTTTTAGACATGGAATTTCATCCTTAATCTCATCCTGGTGTCAGTTTTTGCATTTGGTTTCAAAAAAAAAATTTGGCTTCAAAAAACATTTTGGTTCCTGGGCAGGATTTTTCCTGACCGTGGAGTATAGCCTTTTCTTCTCCTGGCACCAAAAAGGCTTGATTTTTAAAAAGTTGAAGCAACACCATTTTTAGACATGGAATTTCATCCTGAAACTCATCCTGGTGTCCGTTTTTGCATTTGGTTTCAAAAAAAAAATTTGGCTTCAAAAAACATTTTGGTTCCTGGGCAGGATTTTTCCTGACCGTGGAGTAAAGCCTTTTCTTCTCCTGGCACCAAAAAGGCTTGATTTTTAAAAAGTTGAAGCAACACCATTTTTAGACATGGAATTTCATCCTTAATCTCATCCTGGTGTCCGTTTTTGCATTTGGTTTCAAAAAAAAAATTTGGCTTCAAAAAACATTTTGGTTCCTGGGCAGGATTTTTCCTGACCGTGGAGTAAAGCCTTTTCTTCTCCTGGCACCAAAAAGGCTTGATTTTTAAAAAGTTGAAGCAACACCATTTTTAGACATGGAATTTCATCCTTAATCTCATCCTGGTGTCCGTTTTTGCATTTGGTTTCAAAAAAAAAATTTGGCTTCAAAAAACATTTTGGTTCCTGGGCAGGATTTTTCCTGACCGTGGAGTAAAGCCTTTTCTTCTCCTGGCACCAAAAAGGCTTGATTTTTAAAAAGTTGAAGCAACACCATTTTTAGACATGGAATTTCATCCTTAATCTCATCCTGGTGTCAGTTTTTGCATTTGGTTTCAAAAAAAAAATTTGGCTTCAAAAAACATTTTGGTTCCTGGGCAGGATTTTTCCTGACCGTGGAGTATAGCCTTTTCTTCTCCTGGCACCAAAAAGGCTTGATTTTTAAAAAGTTGAAGCAACACCATTTTTAGACATGGAATTTCATCCTGAAACTCATCCTGGTGTCCGTTTTTGCATTTGGTTTCAAAAAAAACATTTGGCTTCAAAAAACATTTTGGTTCCTGGGCAGGATTTTTCCTGACCGTGGAGTAAAGCCTTTTCTTCTCCTGGCACCAAAAAGGCTTGATTTTTAAAAAGTTGAAGCAACACCATTTTTAGACATGGAATTTCATCCTTAATCTCATCCTGGTGTCCGTTTTTGCATTTGGTTTCAAAAAAAAAATTTGGCTTCAAAAAACATTTTGGTTCCTGGGCAGGATTTTTCCTGACCGTGGAGTAAAGCCTTTTCTTCTCCTGGCACCAAAAAGGCTTGATTTTTAAAAAGTTGAAGCAACACCATTTTTAGACATGGAATTTCATCCTTAATCTCATCCTGGTGTCCGTTTTTGCATTTGGTTTCAAAAAAAAAATTTGGCTTCAAAAAACATTTTGGTTCCTGGGCAGGATTTTTCCTGACCGTGGAGTAAAGCCTTTTCTTCTCCTGGCACCAAAAAGGCTTGATTTTTAAAAAGTTGAAGCAACACCATTTTTAGACATGGAATTTCATCCTTAATCTCATCCTGGTGTCCGTTTTTGCATTTGGTTTCAAAAAAAACATTTGGCTTCAAAAAACATTTTGGTTCCTGGGCAGGATTTTTCCTGACCGTGGAGTAAAGCCTTTTCTTCTCCTGGCACCAAAAAGGCTTGATTTTTAAAAAGTTGAAGCAACACCATTTTTAGACATGGAATTTCATCCTTAATCTCATCCTGGTGTCCGTTTTTGCATTTGGTTTCAAAAAAAACATTTGGCTTCAAAAAACATTTTGGTTCCTGGGCAGGATTTTTCCTGACCGTGGAGTAAAGCCTTTTCTTCTCCTGGCACCAAAAAGGCTTGATTTTTAAAAAGTTGAAGCAACACCATTTTTAGACATGGAATTTCATCCTTAATCTCATCCTGGTGTCCGTTTTTGCATTTGGTTTCAAAAAAAAAATTTGGCTTCAAAAAACATTTTGGTTCCTGGGCAGGATTTTTCCTGACCGTGGAGTAAAGCCTTTTCTTCTCCTGGCACCAAAAAGGCTTGATTTTTAAAAAGTTGAAGCAACACCATTTTTAGACATGGAATTTCATCCTTAATCTCATCCTGGTGTCAGTTTTTGCATTTGGTTTCAAAAAAAAAATTTGGCTTCAAAAAACATTTTGGTTCCTGGGCAGGATTTTTCCTGACCGTGGAGTATAGCCTTTTCTTCTCCTGGCACCAAAAAGGCTTGATTTTTAAAAAGTTGAAGCAACACCATTTTTAGACATGGAATTTCATCAGGAAACTCATCCTGGTGTCCGTTTTTGCATTTGGTTTCAAAAAAAAAATTTGGCTTCAAAAAACATTTTGGTTCCTGGGCAGGATTTTTCCTGACCGTGGAGTAAAGCCTTTTATTCTCCTGGCACCAAAAAGGCTTGATTTTTAAAAAGTTGAAGCAACACCATTTTTAGACATGGAATTTCATCCTTAATCTCATCCTGGTGTCCGTTTTTGCATTTGGTTTCAAAAAAAAAATTTGGCTTCAAAAAACATTTTGGTTCCTGGGCAGGATTTTTCCTGACCGTGGAGTAAAGCCTTTTCTTCTCCTGGCACCAAAAAGGCTTGATTTTTAAAAAGTTGAAGCAACACCATTTTTAGACATGGAATTTCATCCTTAATCTCATCCTGGTGTCCGTTTTTGCATTTGGTTTCAAAAAAAAAATTTGGCTTCAAAAAACATTTTGGTTCCTGGGCAGGATTTTTCCTGACCGTGGAGTAAAGCCTTTTCTTCTCCTGGCACCAAAAAGGCTTGATTTTTAAAAAGTTGAAGCAACACCATTTTTAGACATGGAATTTCATCCTTAATCTCATCCTGGTGTCCGTTTTTGCATTTGGTTTCAAAAAAAACATTTGGCTTCAAAAAACATTTTGGTTCCTGGGCAGGATTTTTCCTGACCGTGGAGTAAAGCCTTTTCTTCTCCTGGCACCAAAAAGGCTTGATTTTTAAAAAGTTGAAGCAACACCATTTTTAGACATGGAATTTCATCCTTAATCTCATCCTGGTGTCCGTTTTTGCATTTGGTTTCAAAAAAAACATTTGGCTTCAAAAAACATTTTGGTTCCTGGGCAGGATTTTTACTGACCGTGGAGTAAAGCCTTTTCTTCTCCTGGCACCAAAAAGGCTTGATTTTTAAAAAGTTGAAGCAACACCATTTTTAGACATGGAATTTCATCCTTAATCTCATCCTGGTGTCCGTTTTTGCATTTGGTTTCAAAAAAAAAATTTGGCTTCAAAAAACATTTTGGTTCCTGGGCAGGATTTTTCCTGACCGTGGAGTAAAGCCTTTTCTTCTCCTGGCACCAAAAAGGCTTGATTTTTAAAAAGTTGAAGCAACACCATTTTTAGACATGGAATTTCATCAGGAAACTCATCCTGGTGTCAGTTTTTGCATTTGGTTTCAAAAAAAAAATTTGGCTTCAAAAAACATTTTGGTTCCTGGGCAGGATTTTTCCTGACCGTGGAGTATAGCCTTTTCTTCTCCTGGCACCAAAAAGGCTTGATTTTTAAAAAGTTGAAGCAACACCATTTTTAGACATGGAATTTCATCAGGAAACTCATCCTGGTGTCCGTTTTTGCATTTGGTTTCAAAAAAAAAATTTGGCTTCAAAAAACATTTTGGTTCCTGGGCAGGATTTTTCCTGACCGTGGAGTAAAGCCTTTTCTTCTCCTGGCACCAAAAAGGCTTGATTTTTAAAAAGTTGAAGCAACACCATTTTTAGACATGGAATTTCATCCTTAATCTCATCCTGGTGTCCGTTTTTGCATTTGGTTTCAAAAAAAAAATTTGGCTTCAAAAAACATTTTGGTTCCTGGGCAGGATTTTTCCTGACCGTGGAGTAAAGCCTTTTCTTCTCCTGGCACCAAAAAGGCTTGATTTTTAAAAAGTTGAAGCAACACCATTTTTAGACATGGAATTTCATCCTTAATCTCATCCTGGTGTCCGTTTTTGCATTTGGTTTCAAAAAAAAATTTGGCTTCAAAAAACATTTTGGTTCCTGGGCAGGATTTTTCCTGACCGTGGAGTAAAGCCTTTTCTTCTCCTGGCACCAAAAAGGCTTGATTTTTAAAAAGTTGAAGCAACACCATTTTTAGACATGGAATTTCATCCTTAATCTCATCCTGGTGTCAGTTTTTGCATTTGGTTTCAAAAAAAAAAATTGGCTTCAAAAAACATTTTGGTTCCTGGGCAGGATTTTTCCTGACCGTGGAGTATAGCCTTTTCTTCTCCTGGCACCAAAAAGGCTTGATTTTTAAAAAGTTGAAGCAACACCATTTTTAGACATGGAATTTCATCAGGAAACTCATCCTGGTGTCCGTTTTTGCATTTGGTTTCAAAAAAAAAATTTGGCTTCAAAAAACATTTTGGTTCCTGGGCAGGATTTTTCCTGACCGTGGAGTATAGCCTTTTCTTCTCCTGGCACCAAAAAGGCTTGATTTTTAAAAAGTTGAAGCAACACCATTTTTAGACATGGAATTTCATCCTTAATCTCATCCTGGTGTCCGTTTTTGCATTTGGTTTCAAAAAAAACATTTGGCTTCAAAAAACATTTTGGTTCCTGGGCAGGATTTTTCCTGACCGTGGAGTAAAGCCTTTTCTTCTCCTGGCACCAAAAAGGCTTGATTTTTAAAAAGTTGAAGCAACACCATTTTTAGACATGGAATTTCATCCTTAATCTCATCCTGGTGTCCGTTTTTGTATTTGGTTTCAAAAAAAAAATTTGGCTTCAAAAAACATTTTGGTTCCTGGGCAGGATTTTTCCTGACCGTGGAGTATAGCCTTTTCTTCTCCTGGCACCAAAAAGGCTTGATTTTTAAAAAGTTGAAGCAACACCATTTTTAGACATGGAATTTCATCCTGAAACTCATCCTGGTGTCCGTTTTTGCATTTGGTTTCAAAAAAAACATTTGGCTTCAAAAAACATTTTGGTTCCTGGGCAGGATTTTTCCTGACCGTGGAGTATAGCCTTTTCTTCTCCTGGCACCAAAAAGGCTTGATTTTTAAAAAGTTGAAGCAACACCATTTTTAGACATGGAATTTCATCCTTAATCTCATCCTGGTGTCCGTTTTTGCATTTGGTTTCAAAAAAAAAATTTGGCTTCAAAAAACATTTTGGTTCCTGGGCAGGATTTTTCCTGACCGTGGAGTAAAGCCTTTTCTTCTCCTGGCACCAAAAAGGTTTGATTTTTAAAAAGTTGAAGCAACACCATTTTTAGACATGGAATTTCATCCTTAATCTCATCCTGGTGTCCGTTTTTGCATTTGGTTTCAAAAAAAACATTTGGCTTCAAAAAACATTTTGGTTCCTGGGCAGGATTTTTCCTGACCGTGGAGTAAAGCCTTTTCTTCTCCTGGCACCAAAAAGGCTTGATTTTTAAAAAGTTGAAGCAACACCATTTTTAGACATGGAATTTCATCCTTAATCTCATCCTGGTGTCCGTTTTTGCATTTGGTTTCAAAAAAAACATTTGGCTTCAAAAAACATTTTGGTTCCTGGGCAGGATTTTTCCTGACCGTGGAGTAAAGCCTTTTCTTCTCCTGGCACCAAAAAGGCTTGATTTTTAAAAAGTTGAAGCAACACCATTTTTAGACATGGAATTTCATCCTTAATCTCATCCTGGTGTCCGTTTTTGCATTTGGTTTCAAAAAAAACATTTGGCTTCAAAAAACATTTTGGTTCCTGGGCAGGATTTTTCCTGACCGTGGAGTAAAGCCTTTTCTTCTCCTGGCACCAAAAAGGCTTGATTTTTAAAAAGTTGAAGCAACACCATTTTTAGACATGGAATTTCATCCTTAATCTCATCCTGGTGTCCGTTTTTGCATTTGGTTTCAAAAAAAACATTTGGCTTCAAAAAACATTTTGGTTCCTGGGCAGGATTTTTCCTGACCGTGGAGTATAGCCTTTTCTTCTCCTGGCACCAAAAAGGCTTGATTTTTAAAAAGTTGAAGCAACACCATTTTTAGACATGGAATTTCATCAGGAAACTCATCCTGGTGTCCGTTTTTGCATTTGGTTTCAAAAAAAAAATTTGGCTTCAAAAAACATTTTGGTTCCTGGGCAGGATTTTTCCTGACCGTGGAGTAAAGCCTTTTCTTCTCCTGGCACCAAAAAGGCTTGATTTTTAAAAAGTTGAAGCAACACCATTTTTAGACATGGAATTTCATCCTTAATCTCATCCTGGTGTCCGTTTTTGCATTTGGTTTCAAAAAAAACATTTGGCTTCAAAAAACATTTTGGTTCCTGGGCAGGATTTTTCCTGACCGTGGAGTATAGCCTTTTCTTCTCCTGGCACCAAAAAGGCTTGATTTTTAAAAAGTTGAAGCAACACCATTTTTAGACATGGAATTTCATCCTGAAACTCATCCTGGTGTCCGTTTTTGCATTTGGTTTAAAAAAAAACATTTGGCTTCAAAAAACATTTTGGTTCCTGGGCAGGATTTTTCCTGACCGTGGAGTAAAGCCTTTTCTTCTCCTGGCACCAAAAAGGCTTGATTTTTAAAAAGTTGAAGCAACACCATTTTTAGACATGGAATTTCATCCTTAATCTCATCCTGGTGCCCGTTTTTGCATTTGGTTTCAAAAAAAAAATTTGGCTTCAAAAAACATTTTGGTTCCTGGGCAGGATTTTTCCTGACCATGGAGTAAAGCCTTTTCTTCTCCTGGCACCAAAAAGGCTTGATTTTTAAAAAGTTGAAGCAACACCATTTTTAGACATGGAATTTCATCCTTAATCTCATCCTGGTGTCCGTTTCTGCATTTGGTTTCAAAAAAAAAATTTGGCTTCAAAAAACATTTTGGTTCCTGGGCAGGATTTTTCCTGACCGTGGAGTATAGCCTTTTCTTCTCCTGGCACCAAAAAGGCTTGATTTTTAAAAAGTTGAAGCAACACCATTTTTAGACATGGAATTTCATCCTTAATCTCATCCTGGTGTCCGTTTTTGCATTTGGTTTCAAAAAAAACATTTGGCTTCAAAAAACATTTTGGTTCCTGGGCAGGATTTTTCCTGACCGTGGAGTAAAGCCTTTTCTTCTCCTGGCACCAAAAAGGCTTGATTTTTAAAAAGTTGAAGCAACACCATTTTTAGACATGGAATTTCATCCTTAATCTCATCCTGGTGTCCGTTTTTGCATTTGGTTTCAAAAAAAAAATTTGGCTTCAAAAAACATTTTGGTTCCTGGGCAGGATTTTTCCTGACCGTGGAGTATAGCCTTTTCTTCTCCTGGCACCAAAAAGGCTTGATTTTTAAAAAGTTGAAGCAACACCATTTTTAGATATGGAATTTCATCCTGAAACTCATCCTGGTGTCCGTTTTTGCATTTGGTTTCAAAAAAAAAATTTGGCTTCAAAAAACATTTTGGTTCCTGGGCAGGATTTTTCCTGACCGTGGAGTAAAGCCTTTTCTTCTCCTGGCACCAAAAAGGCTTGATTTTTAAAAAGTTGAAGCAACACCATTTTTAGACATGGAATTTCATCCTTAATCTCATCCTGGTGTCCGTTTTTGCATTTGGTTTCAAAAAAAACATTTGGCTTCAAAAAACATTTTGGTTCCTGGGCAGGATTTTTCCTGACCGTGGAGTAAAGCCTTTTCTTCTCCTGGCACCAAAAAGGCTTGATTTTTAAAAAGTTGAAGCAACACCATTTTTAGACATGGAATTTCATCCTTAATCTCATCCTGGTGTCCGTTTTTGTATTTGGTTTCAAAAAAAAAATTTGGCTTCAAAAAACATTTTGGTTCCTGGGCAGGATTTTTCCTGACCGTGGAGTAAAGCCTTTTCTTCTCCTGGCACCAAAAAGGCTTGATTTTTAAAAAGTTGAAGCAACACCATTTTTAGACATTGAATTTCATCCTTAATTTCATCCTGGTGTCCGTTTTTGCATTTGGTTTCAAAAAAAAAATTTGGCTTCAAAAAACATTTTGGTTCCTGGGCAGGATTTTTCCTGACCGTGGAGTATAGCCTTTTCTTCTCCTGGCACCAAAAAGGCTTGATTTTTCAAAAGTTGAAGCAACACCATTTTTAGACATGGAATTTCATCCTTAATCTCATCCTGGTGTCCGTTTTTGCATTTGGTTTCAAAAAAAAAATTTGGCTTCAAAAAACATTTTGGTTCCTGGGCAGGATTTTTCCTGACCGTGGAGTAAAGCCTTTTCTTCTCCTGGCACCAAAAAGGCTTGATTTTTAAAAAGTTGAAGCAACACCATTTTTAGACATGGAATTTCATCCTTAATCTCATCCTGGTGTCCGTTTTTGCATTTGGTTTCAAAAAAAACATTTGGCTTCAAAAAACATTTTGGTTCCTGGGCAGGATTTTTCCTGACCGTGGAGTAAAGCCTTTTCTTCTCCTGGCACCAAAAAGGCTTGATTTTTAAAAAGTTGAAGCAACACCATTTTTAGACATGGAATTTCATCCTTAATCTCATCCTGGTGTCCGTTTTTGTATTTGGTTTCAAAAAAAAAATTTGGCTTCAAAAAACATTTTGGTTCCTGGGCAGGATTTTTCCTGACCGTGGAGTAAAGCCTTTTCTTCTCCTGGCACCAAAAAGGCTTGATTTTTAAAAAGTTGAAGCAACACCATTTTTAGACATTGAATTTCATCCTTAATTTCATCCTGGTGTCCGTTTTTGCATTTGGTTTCAAAAAAAAAATTTGGCTTCAAAAAACATTTTGGTTCCTGGGCAGGATTTTTCCTGACCGTGGAGTATAGCCTTTTCTTCTCCTGGCACCAAAAAGGCTTGATTTTTCAAAAGTTGAAGCAACACCATTTTTAGACATGGAATTTCATCCTTAATCTCATCCTGGTGTCCGTTTTTGCATTTGGTTTCAAAAAAAAAATTTGGCTTCAAAAAACATTTTGGTTCCTGGGCAGGATTTTTCCTGACCGTGGAGTAAAGCCTTTTCTTCTCCTGGCACCAAAAAGGCTTGATTTTTAAAAAGTTGAAGCAACACCATTTTTAGACATGGAATTTCATCCTTAATCTCATCCTGGTGTCCGTTTTTGCATTTGGTTTCAAAAAAAACATTTGGCTTCAAAAAACATTTTGGTTCCTGGGCAGGATTTTTCCTGACCGTGGAGTATAGCCTTTTCTTCTCCTGGCACCAAAAAGGCTTGATT
>JAXLNS010000144.1:0-31377 GCA_037215915.1 Pantherophis vulpinus
ATGAGCTCCCGACTATCTTCTAAATCATTTCAATCCCAATCTGGTGTTTCCTGTAGGCCCAGCAGAAGATTGGGGTTGGGATATGACCGTCCTCAGGAACCCATCACGGACTGAGCTTCATCACTGTCCAGCCCCATCTGGCTTTCCTCTCCCATGTGACCAACAGCAACCCAAGGAACCACCAAGGTGGACACATAGAATGTGGCAACAGATTGGCATCTCCACCATGTTCTTGGGTGGTGGGACCAAGTGGGAGAGGTTGGACAGGAACAGAAGTGGACTTCAAGACTTGGTCCACCATCTAGGATGTTCTTGACCATGGGTGGTGGGACAGAGTAGAAGAGGATGGACAGGAACAGGATGCTGAGTGGACTTCAAGACTTGGTCCACCATCTATGATGTTCTTGACCATGGGTGGTGGGACGGAGTGGGAGAGGATGGACAGGAACAGGATGCTGAGTGGACTTCAAGACTTGGTCCACCATCTAGGATGTTCTTGGCCATGGGTGGTGGGACGGAGTGGGAGAGGATGTACAGGAACAGGATGCTGAGTGGACTTCAAGACTTAGTCCACCAGCTATGATGTTCTTGGCCCTGGGTGGTGGGACAGAGTGGGAGAGGATGGACAGGAACAAGAGTGGACTTCAAGACTTGGTCCACCATCTATCATGTTCTTGATCCTGGGTGGTGGGATGGAGTGGGAGAGGTTGGACAGGAACAGAAGTGGACTTCAAGACTTGGTCCACCAGCTATGATGTTCTTGGCCCTGGGTGGTGGGACAGAGTAGAAGAGGATGGACAGGAAGAAGATGCTGAGTGGACTTCAAGACTTGGTCCACCAACTATGATGTTCTTGGCCCTGGGTGGTGGGACAGAGTGGAAGAAGATGGACAGGAAGAAGATGCTGAGTGGACTTCAAGATTTGGTCCACATCTATCATGTTCTTGATCCTGGGTGGTGGGATGGAGTGGGAGAAGTTGGACAGGAACAGAAGTAGACTTCAAGACTTGGTCCACCATCTATGATGTTCTTGACCATGGGTGGTGGGACGGAGTGGGAGAGGATGGACAGGAACAGGATGCTGAGTGGACTTCAAGACTTGGTCCACCAGCTATGACGTTCTTGGCCCTGGGTGGTGGGACAGAGTGGAAGAGGATGAACAGGAAGAAGATGCTGAATGGACTTCAAGTCTTGGTCCACCATATATGATGACTCCATAGTCACTCTCCCATTGTCAGTCAACAGGGCCTGTACTGGATCAGGAAAGTTGTTTCTCCTGTGCTGTTCTTCTGCTGGCCTTCACCCCTCAAACCAAAAATTGGCCCGGATTTTCTTGGGATGGAAAACTTTCCATTCCCAAAGAAAAGCTAGAACTTCCTTCCCCCCCCCCATCCCCGATCCTAATTTTAATTCACCGCCAACCACATGGACTACAGTAGAATTGACTGTTGTGGATTTTTGTGTTGATGCTCTACAGAGAGACATCCTGAACTTTGTCCCAATGGACATGTGGGGTAGAAATGGCCCTCCATTGTAACTGGAGGGAAGAGAGTTGAAGGAGACAAGGTTTTCTGCCCCCCAATGAAGATCTTGGATCTCCCAATTTCAAGGACCCATGAAGTTGCCCAAGAACATCAGCAGCACCCACCCTTCCAAGGAATCAGGACATTTTCCAAGGCCCTTCCTGTTTTCTGGAATCATGGGAGATGTTCTGAGATGGCCTTCTTCTCCAGATGGAAGAAACAGATGTCAAGAAGGACTCAAGCAAAGCTCATCAACCCCTTGGACTTCTACATCATCTCTCCCAAACTGGTTTCTTCCAGACCATCTAAATTTGACTCATGTTCCACATAGGGAGGTTGGGAGCTCAGCTCAACGTCCTAAAACAATGTCCAGATGGAGAAGCTGGTTCCATCTCATGGTTTGCTCCATCGTACGTCTGGAAAACTGGGGTGTCCACCTGTAAATCAGTGACACCAACTTAAAGCCAGGTCCACCCAACTAGGCGGTCCAGGAGAGAACATCTCATGAAGTTGTGCAAAAAAAAAAAAAAGGAGGTAGGTCATGATATCTTCACGTTCAACGCAGCTTCTGGAGATCACTTGAAGCCATGCGTCTCAAGGTTCACCTACTCTCGACGGCCCCATCAAAGGTTTGGTAACCATAGCTCTCCTCTCCATTTCTTCATATATATATATATATTTGGTGGAACTGTTTCCATTTTCCAAACCCACCCGCCCACCCAAAAAAAGTTGAAAATGTCTCTCGTAACAAAAATCCCTGCGTTGGAACCGCAGTAGTGCAAATGAGGAAGGCAACGTTGTCCAAGGATGGCCAAAGCCTTGTCACTTCTTGAAGGCGAAGGAAGCTGGATGAACCTTTAGGCCTGGGAGGGGTCTAAAGAAAGAAGAAAGGCAACGAAAGTCAGACATGTTGTGGTCTGCCAGCAGCCCACGGAGCTAGTAGCGGAGTCGGACAGTGAGGAGGCTGGGGAGGAACAAGGGCCAGTCCTGGAGTCTGAGGAAGGCCCGGATGAGGGCTCTGCGTCGGAGGCAGAGATGGGGCCAGGGCCATCGGGGAGTGATGCACAGACTCCGGAACCCCCAGAGTCGGACAGCAGAGAAGCAGAGGAACAAGAGGAGCCTGTTCCGAGTGCACGCATGTGCAGAGCTGCCAGAAGGCAAGAGCAGCTGAAGCAAAAGGGGCGACTCGGGAGTAAGGCCAGGAGATGATTGGCCCTCCCATAAGGCTTAAAAGAAAAACAAAGGCACTTGGGGCCTTTTGAAGGAAAGCAACGTTGCTAACTCTGTTTCCAGTCGGCATCTCTTGTTTGTTTCTGAACTTTGTGGGGCTTTGCCAAGTAAGGCCTTTGGCAGGGTGTCAAAGAAGATAAAGGTTGGTGATTATTCCGAAGGACTTCTTCCGAAGGACTTGTTTTGCAACTAATTGGGACTCAGTTGGGAATGAACGTAATTCTCGGCTGTTACAATAAAACAGGTTTGTTTGGGACTAATTGTATCTTGTAATTACTCGGTAAGCCTAGGTCACAACAATATATTCTTCAGAAGAACCGGAAGGAAAACATTAAAAAGTAACCATGGCGGGCAACCATGGTGGGATCCAGTTTGGTCCAGTGGTTAAGGCAACAAGATTAGAAACTAGGAGAGTGTGAGTTCTAGTCCTGCCTTAGGCACAGTTGGGTGACTTTGGGCCTATCGCCAGGAGACAGCAAGTTCTAGTCCTGCCTTAAATAAAAACCAGCTGGGTGACTTTGGGCCTATCACGAGGAGATGGGGAGTTCCAGTCTTGCCTGAGGCATGAAAACCAGCTGAGACACTTTGGATACCAGGAGATGGGGAGTTCTAGTTTTGCCTAAGATATCAAAGTCAGCTAGGTGACTTTGGGCCAATCACTAGGAGACAGTGAGTTCTAGTCCAGCCTTAGGCACGAAAACCAGCTGCGTGACTGTAGGCCAATCACCAGGAGACAGTGAGTTGTAGTTCTGCCTAAGGCAGGAAAGTCAGCTGAGACATTTTGGACAAAACACTAGGCGATGGTGAGTTCTAGTTTTGCCTAAGATATGAATGCCAGCTAGGTGACTTTGGGCCTATCACCAGGAGACAGTGAGTTGTAGTTCTTGCCTAAGGCAAGAAGAACACAGGTAAATGGAGGTGGGGAGGAAGTGGGGTTTCCCCAGGTGAGTCCCAGGGGCTCCATCACACTCACCTTTGAGGTGCAACTGGCCTGAAACAGAGAGAAAGAGAGGAAAAAGGTGTGTTAGTAGCTTAGATGACAAAATTGTTTCCCGTGGGGTCCATGTTCCTGGCTCAAAGTTTTCCAATGTTCTCAGCTTTTCCGGATCTCTCCTACAGAGAGTCCTCCACTTACGATGACTCACTTAGTGACCGTGCAAAAATGCAACAACTCTAAAAAAATGGGACTTATGGCCCTTTTCACATTGAAAAGACCACTGCAGCGTCCCCATCGTCAGCTGATCAAAATCCAGATGCTTGCCGACTGATTCATCATTACGACGGTCGCAGTGTTCCGGGGAGTCACGTGATCCCCTTTCGCGACCTTCTGACGAGCGAAGTGAAAGTGGGGGGGAGGGGGGAGCCAGATTCGCTGAACGACCGTGTTATTAACTCAACAATTCGCTTAACAACATTTTACAACTGTTACGGCTTATGGCCATAATGGGCTAGGCTCCATTACGGTCGTTATGTCGAGGACTACCTATCATTGGGCAGGAAATGCACACAGGAGAAAATCGACGGTGGTCGTGAGGCAAAATTGGCGTATTTTTGCCCTGGGACTCGGATGTCAGGGCCTCGCCCCGTTTCCGTTCCCGAAAGCGTCGTCTGTTGTGGCCCACCGGCAGCCAGCAGAGCTGGCAGCAAAGTCAGACAGTGAGGAGGTTGGGGAGGAACTTGGGCCAGTCCTGGGGGCTGGGGAAAGCTCGGACGAGGGCTCTGCGTCGGAGGCCGAGAGAGAGCTAGACAGCAGCGAGGCAGAGGAACAGTTGGAGCCTGTTCCAACTGTTCCTCGGCGCTCATGCTCAGCGCTGCCAGAAGACAAGAACAATTAAGAAAGCAGGGTCGACTCAGGAGTAAGGCCACACCTTGGAGATGATTGGCCCCTCCCATAGGACATAAAAGAGGAGCGAACGGGATGTGGGCTTTTGCAGGAAGCAATTAGTTCATCTCGTTTCAAGATGGGAAAGTCCTGTTCGTGCCTCTAATAGACTCGGTGCCGAGTTTGGCCTTGCTCTGCATTTGGAAATTGCTTCTCTGGCAGCGTTCCAAGCGAGATAAGGCTTGTGTTGATAAACCTTCCTCTGAAAGACTGTTTGCCAAAGCCTCGTTGACTGGGAACGAGCAGAATTCACAGTCGGGTTATATAAAAAGAGGTTTTAGCGGGATTAAGACTTTGCTTCGTGCTTTCGAAAGGAAGCCGAGGTCAGGGAACATCGTCTCTCGCGGCCAACTTACTTGAGAGGTTTGGAGAGATGGTTCAAGGCCCCGATCCCCGCTGGCTTGGAGTTGGTCGGAGGGACCATAACCAGCAAGGCTGGACTCGGTGCTGAGGCCACGTCTTTTGCCAGAAGAGTCTTGGGCAAGGGTTTGTAAAGGGGTCTGGGCTGCGGGTTGAGCTGCCAAGGGGAGAAAACAGCACACAACAACAGCAGGTCAAGAATCAGAATAGAGCTGGAAGGGGCCTTGGAGGTCTTCTAGTCCAGCCCCCTACTTAAGCAGGAGATCCTATACCAGTGATGACGAACCTTTTAGGCACAGAGTGCCCAAACCGGAAACCATTCGAGACAAGTGACTGTCCAGTCTCTTCTTAAAAATCTCCAGTGATGGAGCCACCGACAACTTCTGGTGGCAAGCTGTTCCACTGGTTAATTGTCCTCACTGTTAGGAAGTTTCTCCTTAATTTGAGGTTGGATTCCAGAATTCCCACCATGTAGATCCCGCCCAAGTTCCAGGTTGCTTCTCTCCTTGATTAGTTTCCATCCATTGCTTCTTGTCCTCCCTCTGAGGTTTTGGAAAATAATTTGACCCCCCTCTTCTTTGTGGCAGCCCCTGAGATATTGGACGGCTGCTATCATGTCCTCCCTAAAAGTCCTTCTGGCCAAAACTCAAATCCCGCATTCGGCGCTGGTTGGTTTCTACCCATTAAACTTTTTTTTTTAATTTATTTATTTATTTTTTTTATTTGATTTATATGCCGCCCTTCTCCGAAGACTCAGGGCGGCTTACAATGTGCTCAGCAATAGCCTTCATCCTTTTGTATATTTTATACAAAGTCAGCTTATTGCCCCCACAAACTGGGTCCTCATTTCACCTACCTTAGAAAGGATGGAAGGCTGAGTCAACCTTGAGCCTTGGCGAGATTCGAACCCTGCAGTAATTGCAGGTAGCTGGTCTTAATAAGCTTAATAACAGGGTGCCTTAAACCCCTGTACTACCAAGGCTCACTTTCTAATGGCTGCATTTGAACTCTGGAACTTCTAACCTGGTTTGTTGAACAAGCTATCATCGGGGTAGGGTGCTACGTTGGAAGCCAAGGTACAGCAGCCACTATAATTGGCAAAGCACCTCTGGAATCAGGGTTTGTTAGCTGGTAGGATGTAGATCTCAACTGCCAGATTTCCCCAGACAGTATGGGTGGATTTCATATTCAAGGTAAATTACATCGAGAGCGTTCCCTTGATCTACTAATTTAGCCTTTTCATCCAACCCCAAAAAAGAGCAATAAGGTGTGCCTGAGACAGCTTTTCGCAACTTTAGCTACTTTTAAGGTGGCTGGGCAGTGGTGGGTTCCTCCCGGTTCGGTCCGGTTCGGCCGAGCTGGTAGCGGTGACGATATGACATCACCGAACCGGTTCTCCCCCCCCCCCAATCCCCCACGTTATTCTTACCTTTTATTTGGTCCCACCCCCAATCTCTTGCTGCCTCCTGAGTCCCAGCTGATGACTAGAGGGAAAAAAACTGTTTAAACTCTTGCCGGGGGGGGCTTCAAAGGGCCGCCCTACAGCTGATCAGTGTTAAAAGCAAACAAATGAGTCGGGTCGTAAGTGCGAGGACCTTCCAGAAATGACTCTGACCAGCTAGCCACGCCCACCTAGTCACATGACCTCCAAGCCACACCCACAAAATAAGCCACGCCCACGGAACCGGTAGTAAAAAAATGTAGAACCCACCCCTGTGGCTGGGACTTCAATTCCCAGAATCCCCCAGCCAGCTAGGCACACCCTGCAGTGAAAATCTCTGGATATATAACTTTCCAGTAGCAAATTGTAGATTTTCCAGAACTGAGACCCCCCACACACACAAGCTAATGGGGCAAATAGGAGCAGGCAACTCACCGGAGGGGGTCGGACGGGGGTGCTCGGAAGGGGCTTCTTCGGAGGGGGCAGTTTGGTGGGACCCCCAAATCCGCCTTTCAGAGGCGTGGCGGGCGATCCGTGGAAGGGCGGGGGACGGGGCCTGGAAGGTTTGAGGTCTCTCTGGAGGGGGGTCGAGGGGCCACAGCCGGGCCGTAAGGGTCGTACCACGTTGATGGGGTGGGGGGCCCTTTCAGAAGGGTTGGGCTTCAATGAGGAAATGCCTCTGGCTACCTGCAAGGGGGGAGAGAGAAAAGAAAAGAGGGGTTTTTCGTGAGTTTTTCCAGCTGAAAATTGCCAGTTGGGTTTAGTTGTTGAAGGCACCCAGCTAGGAAGCAGGAGAGAGTGAGTTCTAGTCCTGCCTTAGGCATGAAAGCAGCTGGGTGACATGGAGCCAATCGGCAGGAAAATTCTAGTTCCACTTTAGGCATGAAAGCTAGCTGGGTGACTCTGAGCCAATCACCAGGAGACGGTGAGTTCTAGTCCTGCCTTAGGCATGAAAACAAGCTGGGTGAATTTGGGCCAATCACCAGGAGACGGTGACTTCTAGTCCCACCTTAGCCATGAAAGCTGGCTGGGTGACTTTGAGCCAATCACCAGGAGATGGTGAGTTCTAGTCCCGCCTTAGGTATGAAAACCAGCTGGGTGATTCTAGCCCAATCACCAGGAGACAGTGAGTTTTAGTCCCGCCTTAGGCATGAAAGCCAGCTGGGTGAATTTGGGCCAATCACCAGGAGTCGGTGAGTTCTAGTCCCGCCTTAGGCGTGAAAACCAGGTGGGTGAATTTTGGCCAATCACCAGGAGACGGTGAGTTCTAGTCCTGTCTGATGCCTTAACAACGACACCAAACTGGCTCTGTATCACAGTATTAGGGCACTGCAAAGCTATACAGGTAGTCCTCGACTTACGACCATAATGGAAAGCAGGATTCCAGCTGCTACGCAAGGTGGTTAAACGAATCACGCCCAATTTTACAATCTTTTTTTTACCACCATTGTTGTTAAACGAATCATTTCCGTCGCTAACTGAATCAGAGCAAATCTGCCTTCTCCCATTAACTCTGCTGATCGGAATCCGGCTGGTACATGCCAGTTCCAAGCTTCCGAATGTTTGATCCCGTGACCCCGGGAGCGCTGCCGCCACGGTCGTTAAGTGAGATAACTGTTCACCGGTCACTTTTTTCCAGTGCCGTTGTAACTTTGAACCGTCGTTAAACAAATGGTTGCAAGTCGAGGACCACCTGTAGCTTGGCGCTCCGGACCGTGCATCACTTCCCCGAGTGCATTTTCAGAACTGAATTAACTCTCTGAACGGAATCAATAATTTGAATCAAAGCAGGCGTGAAACTATTTAATTTCAAGCCGACTTTATTCACGGCACGTATTTCCACTCCGTTGCCACCCAAAAAAAAACACACACACACAAAAAAACCCCCAAAACCACATATTTGCCAGCTTAAGGAAAATGTAGCACAACAATTTAACCCAAAATGGATGATTTAGTTCAAAAGGAGCAGACCGAATGGATTAACTCTCTCCAAAATCAGCTGGATAAATCTGAATTAAGCCCCTCGCCCCCCCCCCCACTCAGCCACAACGGATTCTCGGCCCTTCCCGTGAGCGCTAAATCGTGGCTCCGTTGAAAATGATGATCAAACGGCTTTATTATTTCAAGCCGTGACAGTTAACGGACTTAAAAGTTGCGGGTTTTGTAAACACGGAATTTTTAACAGATTGAACAGATTAACAAAGAGTCGGAAGGGACCTTGTAGGCAGGGGTGGGATTCGAATAATTTTAACAACCGGTCCTCTGCCCTAATGACCGGCTGGGTGGGCGTGGCCAGGGTGGGCGTGGCCAGCCAGGGGGTGTGTGAGAGGCAGCACTCGGCATCCTGCATCTCCCCCCCCCCCGGGAGCAAAAATGGACCGGGGGGGGGGCACACACACCCTGCACCCCGTTTTGGGCCTAGTAGGCCTCCCTGCACTTACCTGGGAACCAAAACGGGGCACGGGGGGGTGGGGGAGACTTCTGGAAGAGGCAGGGAGGGGAGGGGCCAGCCAGGAATTTAACTACCGATTCGCCCGAACCGGCTGAATTCTACCACTCCACCAGCAGTCCAGTCTCTTCTTGAAAGCTCCCAGTGATGAACCTCCTACAACTTTTGAAGGCAAGCCATTCCACTGAACAACAGAAGAGTTGGAGGGGACCTTGGAGGTCATCTAGTCCAACCCACCCCCCCAACCCAGGCAGGAGACCCTACATCATTTCTGACAGAGGGCAGTCCAGTCTCTCCTTGAAAGCCTCTGAAGCCAACTTCTGAAGGCAACTTCTCTTCCACCGGTGGGTTGTTCAGAAAAATTTCTCCTTATTTCCAGGTTGAATCTCTCCTTGATTAGTTTCCATCCATTGTTCCTTGTCTGGCCTTTGGGTGCCTTAGAAAATAGCTTGACCCCCTTCCTCCTCTCTGGGGCAGCCCCTCAAATATTGGAAGATGCTCTCCTGTCTCCCCTGGTCCTTCTCTTCACTAGATTAGCCATGTCTTCTGTCCCACTATGATTCACTCAAATTTCTTTCTTTCTTTCTTTCTTTCTTTCTTTCTTTCTTTCTTTCTTTCTTTCTTTATTTCTTTCTTCTTTCTTTCTCTCTTTCTCTCTCTTTCTTTCTTTCTTTCTTTCTTTCTTTCTTTCTTTCTTTCTTTCTTTCCTTTCTTTCTTGAGCTTTGGAAAATAGCTTGACCCCCTTCCTCCTCTCTATGGCAGCCCCTCAAATATTGGAAGATGCTCTCCTGTCTCCCCTGGTCCTTCTCTTCACTAGAGTAGCCATGTCTTCTGTCCAACTATGATTCACTCAGATTTCTCTCTTTCTTTCTTTTTCTTTCTTTCTTTCTTTCTTTCTTTCTTTCTTTCTTTCTTTCTTTCTTTCTCTCTCTCTCTCTCTCTCTCTCTTTTCTTTCTTTCTTCTTTCTTTCTCTCTCTCTCTCTTTCTTCTTTCTTTCTTTCTTTCTTTCTTTCTTCTTTCTTTCTCTCTTTCTCTCTCTTTCTTTCTTTCTTTCTTTCTTTCCTTTCTTTCTTGAGCTTTGGAAAATAGCTTGACCCCCTTCCTCCTCTCTATGGCAGCCCCTCAAATATTGGAAGATGCTCTCCTGTCTCCCCTGGTCCTTCTCTTCACTAGATTAGCCGTGTCTTCTGTCCAACTATGATTCACTCAGATTTCTTTCTTTCTTTCTTTCTTTCTTTCTTTCTTTCTTTCTTTCTTTCTTTCTTTCTTTATTTCTTTCTTTCTTCTTTCTTTCTCTCTTTCTCTCTCTTTCTTTCTTTCTTTCTTTCTTTCTTTCTTTCTTTCTTTCTTTCTTTCTTTCTTTCTTTCTTTCTTTCCTTTCTTTCTTGAGCTTTGGAAAATAGCTTGACCCCCTTCCTCCTCTCTATGGCAGCCCCTCAAATATTGGAAGATGCTCTCCTGTCTCCCCTGGTCCTTCTCTTCACTAGAGTAGCCATGTCTTCTGTCCAACTATGATTCACTCAGATTTCTCTCTTTCTTTCTTTTTCTTTCTTTTCTTTCTTTCTTTCTTTCTTTCTTTCTTTCTTTCTTTCTTTCTTTCTTTCTTTCTCTCTCTCTCTCTCTCTCTCTCTCTCTCTCTCTCTTTTCTTTCTTTCTTCTTTCTTTCTCTCTCTCTCTCTTTCTTCTTTCTTTCTTTCCTTCTTTCTTTCTCTCTTTCTCTTTCTTTCTTTCTTTCTTTCTTTCTTTCTTTCTTTCCTTTCTTTCTTGAGCTTTGGAAAATAGCTCGACCCCCTTCCTCCTCTCTGGGGCAGCCCCTCAAATATTGGAAGATGCTCTCCTGTCTCCCCTGGTCCTTCTCTTCACTAGAGTAGCCATGTCTTCTGTCCAACTATGATTCACTCAGATTTCTCTCTTTCTTTCTTTTTCTTTCTTTCTTTCTTTCTTTCTTTCTTTCTTTCTTTCTTTCTTTCTTTCTTTCTCTCTCTCTCTCTCTCTCTCTCTCTCTCTCTCTCTCTCTCTCTTTTCTTTCTTTCTTCTTTCTTTCTCTCTCTCTCTCTTTCTTCTTTCTTTCTTTCTTTCTTTCTTTCTTCTTTCTTTCTCTCTTTCTCTTTCTTTCTTTCTTTCTTTCTTTCTTTCTTTCTTTCCTTTCTTTCTTGAGCTTTGGAAAATAGCTTGACCCCCTTCCTCCTCTCTATGGCAGCCCCTCAAATATTGGAAGATGCTCTCCTGTCTCCCCTGGTCCTTCTCTTCACTAGAGTAGCCATGTCTTCTGTCCAACTATGATTCACTCAGATTTCTCTCTTTCTTTCTTTTTCTTTCTTTCTTTCTTTCTTTCTTTCTTTCTTTCTTTCTTTCTTTCTTTCTTTCTTTTTCTTTCTTTCTTTCTTTCTCTCTCTCTCTCTCTCTTTTCTTTCTTTCTTCTTTCTTTCTCTCTCTCTCTCTTTCTTCTTTCTTTCTTTCTTTCTTTCTTTCTTTCTTTCTTTCTTTCTTTCTTTCTTTCTTTCTTTCTTTCTTTCTTTCTTGTGCTTTGGAAAACAGCTTGACCCCCTTCCTCCTCTCTATGGCAGCCCCTCAAATATTGGAAGATGCTCTCCTGCCTCCCCTGGTCCTTCTCTTCACTAGACCAGCCATGCCCACAATTCCTGTAACCGTTCTTTATATGTTTTACTCTCCAGTCCCCTAATCCTCTTTATTGCTCTTCTCTGCACTCTTTCTAGAGTCTCCACATCTTTTTTATAGTGTGGGGACCAAAATTGGATGCAATACTCTAGGTGTGATCTTACTAGGGATTTATAGAGTGGTATTAGTACCTCCCTTGATCTTGATTGAATCCCTCTGTTAATGCAATTTAGGGTTGCATTGGCTTTTTTGGCTGCCGCTGCACACGGGTGGCTCCTATTTAATTAGTTTTCCACTAAAACTCCAAGATCCCTCTCACAGTTGCTGCTATATTTTACTTTCTCAATGCATGTCCACATCGGTTCTAAAATGAGGATAAATACAGGTATTTCCTCGACTTACGACCACCATCGAGCCCAAAATGTCTGTTGCTAAGCGAGACACTTCTTAAAATGCATTTTGCTCCATTTTACGGCTTTCCTCGCCGCCGTTATTAAGCGAACCGCTGCCGTGGTTAAGTTAAGAACACGGTTGTTAAGCAAATCTGGCTGTCCCCCCCCCTTCCCATCGACGTTGCTCGTCAGACGGTCGCCAAAGGGGATGGCTGCGACCGTCATAAATATAGGAGTCAGTTACCAAGAAAGTCTGACCGTGGGGATTGCAGAGGTCGTTAAGGGTGAAAAAACGGTCATACGTCCCTTTTTTTCGGTGTCCGTTGTAACTTGGAACGGTCACTAAATGGACCGTTGTAATTTGAGGACTAGCTAGAGTGCAGAAGGATTAACAGCGGGAAGATATGAAGCGACTGTGAAATATAAGGAATTATATTTACTCTAAAGCAATATTTCTCAAGTTTGGCCGCTGGAAGATGGGTGGACTTCAACTCCCAGAATTCCCCAGCCAGCTGTGCTGGCTGGGGAATTCTGGGAGTTGAAGTCCACCCATCTTCCAGCGGCCAAGCTTGAGAAATATTTCTTTAAATCAAATTTGGAGAGGATCACTCAGTCAAGGTAGAAGAAAAGAGAAACCCTGAGCACAGGTAGTCCTCGATTTACGACGGTTCATTTAGTGACCGTTTCAAGTTACAACGGCCCTGAAAAAAAGAGACTGATGACCGTTTTGTCACACTTACGACCGTTGCGGCATTCCCGCAGTCACGTGATCCAAATTCAGACCCTTCGGCAAGTGGCTCATACTTATGACAGCGTCTCGCGGTTACGTGATTCCCTTTGGCGACCTTCCGACGAGCAAAATCCACGGGGGAAGCCCGATCCGCTTAACAACCGGGTGACTAACTTATCAAGGGCAGTGATTCGCTTAGCAACGGTGGCAAGAAAGGTCGTAGTCAAATGGAGCAAAGTCTGGTGAAACCGTTGTCTGGCTTAGCCATGGAAATTTCGGGGGGGAGGGGGGGCTTCAGTTGTGGTCGTAAGTCGAGGACTACCTGTTTGATAAGCAGCCTTCAAACGACGGCAAAGGTGTTGGCGCTGAGCGGGGATGAGTTCCTTTACCTGGCTGGTGATGCTGGATTTGACTTTGTTAGCGGAGGAAATATCCTGCAGGCTGAAGGCGGAATTCGAATGGCCTTGGCTTGTTTTCTGATGAACGATTCCGTTCCTGTCGCAAAAACAGAACATAAAAGAACAAATAAAACCCTTTAAACATTGGATAAAAGCAAAGCTCCCTTTCAGATCTCATTCTGAATTAATTCACTGTATAAGTAGTTCTCGACTTACGACTGCAACGGAGCCCAAAATTCCTGTTGTTAAGGGAGACATGTGCTAAGCGAGTTTTGCCCCATTATACGAGCTTCCTTGTCTCCGTCGTTAAGTGAGTCGCCGCAGTGGATAAGTTAGTCACCCGGTTGCTAAGTGAATCCAGCTTCCCCCTGGACATTGCTTGCCAGGAGGTATGAAAAGGGGATCGCATGACCCCGGAGACGCTGCGACCGTCATAAATACGAGTCGGGGGCCAAGCGCCTGATTTTTGATCACGTGACTGCGGGGATGCTGCCACGGTCGTAAGTGTGAAAAGTGGTCATAAGTCACTCTGTTCAGGGCCGTTGTAAGTACAAATGGTCATAAGTCGAGGACTGTCTTTTGATGGTTTATGGCCGTAATTGGGGGTTCAATTATGGTCGTAAATTGAGGACTATCTCTTTACGGCTGTAATTGTGGGTTCAGTTATGGTCATAAGTCGAGGACTATGTTTATGGCTGTAATTGTGGGTTCAATTATGGCCATGAGTCGAGGACTATCTGTAGATGACTTACGGCCATAATTGTGGGTTCAATGATGGACGTAAGTCAAGGACTATCTCTAGATGGTTTATGGCTGTACTTGTGGGTTCAATGATGGCTGTAAATTGAGGACTATCTAGATGGCTGATGGCCGTAATTGTGGGCTCAATGATGGCCGTAAATCGAGGACTATCTCTTGATGGCTGATGGCTGTAATTGTGGGTTCAATGATGGCCATAAGTCGAGGACTATCTCTAGATGGTTTATGGCTGTACTTGTGGGTTCAATGATGGCCGTAAATTGAGGACTATCTAGATGGCTGATGGCCGTAATTGTGGGCTTAATGATGGCCATAAATCGAGGACTATCTGTAGATGGTTTATGGCCATAATTGTGGGTTCAATGATGGCCATAAATTGAAGACTATCTCTTGATGGCTGATGGCCATAATTGTGGGTTCAATGATGGCCATAAATCGAGGACTATCTCTAGATGGTTTATGGCTGTACTTGTGGGTTCAATGATGGCCGTAAGTTGAGGACTATCTAGATGGCTGATGGCTGTAATTGTGGACTCAATGATGGCCGTAAATCGAGGACTATCTCTAGATGGTTTATGGCCATAATTTTGGGTTCAATGATGGCCATAAATCGAGGACTATCTCTAGATGATTTATGGCCGTAATTGTGGGCTCCATCATGGTCGTAAACCGAGGACTACCTCCACAAAGCTTGGTCCCTTTCCTTTTCTCCCCCCCCCCGGCTAAAGCTGCCCTCCATTTCAACGATTCCTCCACCGCCTTTCCTTCCCCCGGGGATTAATTATTTTTCATTTGACAACGAGGGCGATGATGACAGCCAAACGGCGAAATAATTCCCGCCACGATGTTGTACATGATTAAGTTTGCGGCCTTGAACGAATGGCGTTGGGTTGTTATCGCCCGCCTCCCTTCTGTCATTCCGACGGGGCTCTAAGCCACGTTCCCACAACCGCAGAGCTCAATTCCCACCACTGGATTAGCCATGGTTTCATCGTGGGCTGATGAGGATCGGATCGGCCTCTGGGACCCGTCAGAGAGGAACGGATGGCTCGAGGAAACCCGGAAGTGGGTTTATTTGCAACTGGGGGTAAAGCAGGTTGTGTGAAGGAGGGCCGCCGGTGAATTAAGTGGGGAGGGGGCTTCCCATTAAAAAAGAGCCGGGCACGAGAGCCGTCCGTGCGATGAACCCGCCACGAACGGTGAGAAGGAGAAATGGGGGGTTCAGGGCCAGGGATTAGGAGAAGAGAGGAGAGGGAGGGAAAGGATTCGCACGTTATTGGGGAGCTGCCCACCTGCAGGTCGTGTTGTGTCTCTTCCTGAAGCCCCTGGCCCACTTGTGGAGGAGCGAACTCTCCCGTCGGTAGCAGCGGTAGAGCCCCAGGAGCAAAGCGGGCACGATCAGGAGGAAGACCACCAGCAAAGAGATCAGGATGGCTTCGTAATCTGTGGGGGGGGGGGTCCACGGAGAAGGAGAGGGTCACAGAGGCAGGCTTCAGTTGCCCATCCTTTTTTCTATCCATCCCTCCATTCCATCCATCCATGCCTTACATCCATATATCCTTCCATATATCCATCCATACTTATTTCCATCCTTCCATCCTTCCATCTATCCATTCTTATTTCCATCCATCCATCCCTTATATACATACATCCTTATTTTCATCCTTCCATCCTTATTTCTTCCTTCCATCCATCTATCCATCCATCCTTATTTCCATCCATTCTTCCATTTATCCATCCATCCTTCCATCATTTCCATCCATCCATCCCTTACATCCATCTATCCTTCAATCTATCCATCTATCCTTATTTCCATCCATCCATCCTTATTTCCATCCATCCCTTATGTCCATCCATCCATCCTTATTTCCATCCATCCCTTCCATCCATCCCTTCCATCCATCCATCCATCCATCCATCCCTTCCATCCATCTATCCATCCATGCCTTACATCCATATATCCTTCCATATATCCATCCATACTTACCTTCCTTTCTTCCCTTCTTCCTTCCATCTATCCATCCTTATTTCCATTTTCCTTACATCCATCCATCCATCCATCCATCCAATTTCCATCCATCCATCCCTTACATCCATCCATCCTTATTTTCATCCTTCCATCCTCATATCTTCCTTCCTTCCTTCCTCCCTTCCATCTATCTATCCATCCATCCTTTTATTCTTATTTCCATCCATCCCTTACATCCATCCACCCATCCATCCATATTTCCATCCATCCATCCATCCATCCATCCATCCATCCATCCATCCATCCATCCATCCATCCATCTCTTCCATCCATATTTCCATCCATCCATCCATCCATCCATCCATCCATCCATCCATCCATCCATCTCTTCCATCCATCCATCCATGCCTTACATCCATATATCCTTCCATATATCCATCCATACTTACCTTCCTTTCTTCCCTTCTTCATTCCATCTATCCATCCTTATTTCCATTCATTCCTTACATCCATCCATCCATCCAATTTCCATCCATCCATCCCTTACATCCATCCATCCTTATTTTCATCCTCATATCTTCCTTCCTTCCTTCCTCCCTTCCATCTATCTATCCATCCATACTTTTATCCTTATTTCCATCCATCCCTTACATCCATCCATCCCTTACATCCATCTTTCCTTCCATCTATCCATCTATCCTTCTAACATTTCCATCCATCCATCCCTTACATCCATCCATCCTTATTTTCATCCTTCCATCCTCATTTCTTCCTTCCTTCCATCCTTCCATCTATCTATCCATCCATCCTTTTATCCTTATTTCCATCCATCCCTTACATCCATCCACCCATCCATCCTTATTTCCATCCATCCTGATTTCCATCCATCCATCCCTTCCATCCATCCTTCCTTCCATGTATCCATCTATCCTTCTATCATTTCCATCCATCCATCCCTTATATCCATTCATCCTTATTTTCATCCTTCCATCCTCATTTCTTCCTTCCTTCCTTCCGTCCTTCCATCTATCTATCCATCCATCCTTTTATCCTTATTTCCATCCATCCCTTACATCCATCTATCCAGCCATCCATCCTTATTTCCATCCATCCTGATTTCCATCCATCCATTCCTTACATCCATCCATCCTTATTTTCATCCTTTCAACCTTTCTTCCTTCCTTCCATCCATCCTTCCATCTATCTATCCATCCACCCTTTTATCCTTATTTCCATCCATCCCTTACATCCATCCACCCATCCATCCTTATTTCCATCCATCCCTTACATCCATCCATCCCTTACATACATCCTTCCTTCCATCTATCCTTCTATCATTTCCATCCATCCATCCCTTACATCCATTCATCCTTATTTTCATCCTTCCATCCTCATTTCTTCCTTCCTTCCATCCTTCCATCTATCTATCCATCCATCCTTTTATCCTTATTTCCAATCCATCCATCCCTTACATCCATCCATCCCTTACATCCATCCTTCCTTCCATCTATCCTTCTATCATTTCCATCCATCCATCCCTTACATCCATCCATCTTTCCATCCATCCACGAGGAGAAGGAGGGACAGAGGGAGGAGAGGGAGGAAGAAGAGAAAGCAGAGGAAGAGGAGGAGAAGAAAGAGAAAGGGAAGGAGCGATGGGGGTAGATGGGGAAGAAGAAAATGAAGGCTGAGAAGGAGAAGGAAAAGAGGGAGGAGGAGGAGAAAGGGAAGGGGAAGGGAGGAGAAGGAGGAGGGCCACTTACGGTCTTGCTGGACGGGGCCACTATCCACGCTGCCTCCGAGCCCCGGCTTCTCACAGAACGGAGGTGCCCAACCAGCATCACAGTGACAATTTTGGTTGCTGTTACACACCTATGACAATCAGAGCAGGTGTAGAGTGAGCCCCAAGTTTATTCCCGGGGCTCCAGGTACAAGTGCTGAAAAGGGCAGGAAGGCAAATCCTGAAAGCTCCAGACACCCCTGATTCCCTCCGGGGTGGAATATTTCCCTTAATCCTCCCGAATTATTTTTTTCCCCACCCCTCCACGCAAACCAGCAAAGCTCATTGGCTTTCCGTACAAACCTTAGTTTACTCATTAAGGACTACTAATGAGCTTTCTTACTAGTTGTTTGAACACAAGTACAGTTTAAATCAATCTTTTCTGAACAAGGGCTGTTAATTTAACTTCATGAACAGCCAACAATAATCCAAAGAATCATAACTCAGTTCTGAGGCACAGTATTTCAGATAACTGTAATCTTACTGTGGTTGGCAGAATGCCCAGAAGCAATTTGCAGGAAAACTGACAAGAGAGAAACAAGAGACGAATCAAACGTTTTCTGGAATCAAGACGCGAAGGAATATGAACAAAGTTGTTCCCTGCAAATTGCTTCAGTCGGCATTCCTCCTTAAATAGGCTAAGGGAGTGGCCAATTATCCCCAAGCCTTACTCTCGAGGAGACCTCCTCCTGAGGAGCCACTCCTGTCTTTTGGCAGCTCTGCGCGCCCGTGCATCGAGAAGAGGCTCCTCCTCTTCTTCCTCTTCACCCATGGAAGCTTCTGGAGGTTCTGGCTGAATCCCCGCCTCTGGCACCACATCTTCTCCAGCCTCCTCACTGTCCGACTCGAGCGCCAGCTGCACAGGCTGCTAGCGCAGCACCACACCAGCCTCCTCACTGTCGGAATCAGCTACTAGCTGCACAGGCCGCTGATGGACCACAACAATCAGGAACACGGCAATTGTATATGATGGGATAGCGTTGGGGCGGGTGGGCGGGCCCAGCCACTGGCCATAACTATCGGTTCACCCGAACTGATCCGAACCGGCTGATCCTACCCGTCTATAAGGTTGGTAGCGACATGTCCAAAAGGATTTATTTGCACACCTACCTCCAGGTCAGAAAGGGCCTCTTGTTTAAAAATTTCAATGTATTCAATGAAATTTTCGTCTCGTTTCTCCCAACATATCCCACAACGGAGAAGGCCGGCATCGAACTACAGAAATAAACTGAAGGCTTTCGCTGCTAACTCACCCCGTGGCCGTGACATTTGGAGATGCATTTGTCCAGTTCGAAAAAGGAAGCGTTTTGACACCGCTGGTCTTTGCACACCTGCGAGGAAAATCCGCCCCCCCCCAAATAAAAAGTCATATTAGCAAATTAGCATTGATTTTAGAGTCAATTGGGATTAAACAAAACAGAGGGATGGATGAGGGCGCCAGCGAGTTCGCATCATCCAGAGCAAAAGCGACACTTAGCAGCCACGCAAATAGATTTTTCTCCCAAGAACCTCTCCTTAACTTGATCGTTCAGATCTCCAAATATTCACCCCCACCGGAGACACGTCTGTTTGAGGATTATATATCCTGCTTCCCCGAAAATAAGACCCAACCGGAAAATAAGTCCTAGTATGATTTTTTGGGATGCTCGTAATATAAGCCCTACCCCCAAAATAAGGCCCAGTTAAGATTATCAGCCAGGTGGGTCAGTGGTGAAATTGAATTTTTTTTACCTACCGGTTCTGTGGGCGTGGCTTGGTGGGCGTGACAGGAGAAGGATATTGCAAAATCTCTATTCTCACCCCATTCCAGGGGAAGGATACTGCAAAATCTCCATTCCCACCCCACTCTAGGGGGAAGATATTGCAAAATCTCCATTCCCACCCCACTCCAGGGGAAGGATACTGCAAAATCTCCATTCTCACCCCACTCTAGGGGGAAGATATTGCAAAATCTCCATTCCCTCCCCACTCCAGGGGAAGGATACTGCAAAATCTCCATTCCCACCCCACTCTAGGGGGAGGATACTGCAAAATCTCCATTCCCCACCCCACTCCAGGGGAAGGATACTGCAAAATATCCATTCCCACCCCACTCTAGGGGGAAGATACTGCAAAATCTCCATTCCCACCCCACTCCAGGGGAAAGATACTGCAAAATCCCCATTCCCTCCCCACTCCTTGGGGAAGGATATTGCAAAATCTCCATTCCCACCTCATTCTGGGGCCAGTCAGAGGTGGTATTTGCCGGTTCTCCGAACTACTCAAAATTGTTGCTACCGGTTCTCCAGAACTTGTCAGAACCTGCTGGATTTCACCCCTGAGATGGGTGCGTTTTGTACTGTATTTCCCCCCAAAATAAGACCTAACCAGAAAATAAGACCTAATGCGTCTTTTGGAGCAAAAATTAATACAAGACCTGGTCTTATTTTTGGGAAAACACGGTATATTCTCAGTGTGCCCAGAGAGAGAAATATCTGCCTCTACCTAGGACCGATGTGGCCGCTATGTGAAATGTGCCATGCAGACAGGACCTATTGCGTCCTGAAACACAGAAACAGGTCGGGTCTTCCCCTCCTCTTGAGGACTCACCAACCCATCTCCGCACTTGGTCCCCGTCATCACAAGGCCCGGATCGGAGAGGTCTCCCTCGTCATCCTTGGTGGCATAGACCAAAGTTCCTCGGCATTTGATCTCTTGCCCGTTAAACCGAATGGTGGTATCCATAGAGATGGTGTTGGTGCCTTTGGGCTTAGCAGCTGGGCTCTGACATTGGATCTTCCCACACTTGGCATCTCTGGGAGGAAAAAAGAAGGAAGTCCTGTCAGGAGGAGTGTTGAGGAATTCGCAGAGCAACCCTTGAGTAGCAAGGGTGTGCACATGAAAGCGATTGAGAGTAGTTAGGAATAACACAGCCAACACAGAGATACACTGAGTTGTGTTTACTTTTAGGATATAGTAAGGCACAGTCTGTATAAAGCAGGAGATAGTAAAACAATAGTCCAGGGATTATCCAAATAACAAAGTCTTCTTACCAGTCGTTGTAGTCATACACGTTAACAGTTCTTACAGTTGCAAACAGTAGCAAACACAGCAAAAAGCAGTAACGAGCAATACAAATCAGCAAAGAGTTCAGCAAAGAGCAATCCAAGAGAAATAAACCAGGTTTCTAGCTTCCTTTTAAGGACATTGGCTACAGAGTTAACCAATCAGAACACAGTATGATGCAATATAGCAATACATCAGTCTTAAAAGCTATATTCATGGTTTATATATTGCCAACCTAACAAGTTAGGTAAAATCATTTCCTAACACGGAGAAGCGGAAGAGCCCAGGAGACGAGATCCCTGGCTGATCTGGATCTCGCCCAGATGTCCTCGCAAAGCCAATGATCAAGGGACCAGGAGCAGAAACTCAAGTCGGGAAGGTCAACCACAAGGGGTAGAAAACATCCGGGGGGGCTTCTCCAAGGACAGAATCACGGGAGAGTTGGGAGGGGCCATCTACCCTTCCCCAGGGCAGGAATTTATGATGCCTGTACTGAACGGAAGTCTCGGTGGTGGAAATCTTGGAGGGCGGAGGGCACTTTTTGTTGCTATTGAGCAATTTTTATTTATTTCCAAATTTAAAATATAAGGCCAAACAGAAGAAAGGGAGAAAAAAGGAAACAAAGGCAAGGAAGCATGAAGGCAGGCAGGGAGAAAGAGAGAGGGGGAGAAGAAAGGAAGGAAGGAAGGAAGGAAGGAAGGAAGGAAGGAAGGAAGGAAGGAAGGAAGGAAGGAAGGAAGGAAGGAGAGGGAAGACAGAAGAGAGAAGAAGGAAGGAAGGAGACAGAAAGAAAAGAGAGAAAGAAAGAAGGAAGGAAGGAGACAGAGAGAAAGAAAAGAGAGAAAGAAAGAAGAAGGAAGGAAGGAGACAGAGAGAAAGAAAGAAGAAGGAAGGAAGGAGACAGAGAGAAAGAAAAGAGAAAGAAGGAAGGAAGGAGACAGAGAGAAAGAAAAGAGAGAAAGAAAGAAGAAGGAAGGAAGGAGACAGAGAGAAAGAAAAGAGAGAAAGGAAGAATAAGGAAGGAAGGAGACAGAGAGAGAAAAGAGAGAAAGAGAGGAAGGAAGGAAGGAAAGAAGGAAAAGGAGAAAAGATAAAGAAAGAGAGAGAGAGAAAAAAGAAAAAGAAAAAGAAAGAGGAAGGAAGGAAAGAAGGAAGGAAGGAAGAGGGAGAAAGAAAGAAAAGAGAGAAAGAAAGAAAAGAGAGAAAGAGAAAAAGGGAGGAGGGGAGGGGAAGGGAGAATAGAGAGAGAGAGTGAAGGAAGGAAGGAAGGAAAGGGAGAAAAGAGAGAAAGAAAGAAAGGGAGAGAGGGAGGGAAGGAAGGGGATTAAGAAAGAAGGAAGAAAGAAAGAAAGAAAGAAAGAAAGAAAGAAAGAAAGAAAGAAAGAAAGAAAGAAAGAAAGAAAGAAAGAAAGAAAGAAAGAAAATATGTGTAAAACAAAACATCAAATATACACACAAAATGTCCTTCCAGTTGAATACTGATAAATACATTCCAACAAAACAGGCCCACAATTTATAAACTTCTACATCTATACTTGCTAAACTAGCACATAAAACATTGAAAAAAAAAAAAATCGCAGCTGCGAAGACCTGTGACGAGTCCACCCATTGGACGCACCTTCGATCCACTCTAAAAATACCAAAACACGCAAACCCAACCCCAGCTGCCCTTGAACCGGGACGGATCCAGACAGCAAATGGGACTCTTGTGCGAGTTGCCGCTGCGGTGGCTGTGTTAGGGAATGGCTATTGCCTAACTGGTTGGGTTGGCAATATATATATATAAACCATCAATGCATGTTTGCAGTCAAAATGTAATGTATAGCTTGAAGACTGTAATGCTGTATTGCATCATACTGTATTCTGATTGGCTAGCTCTGTAGCCAATGTACTTAAGAGGAAGCTTGAATCATGGCTTATTTTTCTTATTACATTATTATTGCAACCTCTGCTCCTCTCTGCCTCTTCTCTCTGCATGATCACTGATTGATCATTGCTACTTGTTTTTTTTTTTTTACTGTTTTACTGATTGTTTTACTGCTGTACTTGTTCCTGTTTGCAACTCCGAAAAGAACTGTTTTATTGCATATGACTAAAACAACTGGTAAGAAGACTTTGTTCTTGGAATATCCCTGGATTGACAATTTAACTATCTTTATCTGTGTATGACCTGGATTGTTTAGTGGACTTTGCTTTGCTTTTTCCTAAAAGTAAAAGAATATCACAACTCAGCGTGTCTATGTATTGACAGTGCTTAGTCACAATCATTCTCAGCCGTTTCTCATGTGCACAACCTTGCTACTCAAGGGTTACTCTGCGCATATTCCTTAACATTCTGCAAACTTCCCCTGACTTGGCAACATCTGGAAGTCAAGGACTAGGCTGCCCAGAAGGAACATCTGGCTCCCTCGGCCGCTAGGCGCTCACCTCTTGGCACACTTCACGTAGCTGCCGTGTCGGTCCTTCCCACAGTTGCCGTACATGTCACCGGCCCTGTTGACATCCTGGAAGCAGGCATCGGGGGCCGGCCAAGCACCTGTGGTGGGGCGGAGAAAGAGAAGGTCTGTCAGAGTTTGTTACAGCACACACAACCAGACAATTCAGCAGGATTCAAAACTTCTTTAAAGACATCAGAGGCCATATACACCAGGGGTGGGTTCTACTTACCTTTACTACCGCTTCGCAACGGGATCGCGCGCTTCTGTGCATGCGCAGATTGCCAATGACAACAATGACTCCCGCCGGTTTTACTACCGGTTCTTGCGAACCGGTCTGAACCGGGGGAAAACCCACCACTGATATATACAATACAGAGGTGGGTTTCGCATAATTTTACCACCGGTTCGGCGCGCACCGAAAATGTGAGCGCGCCTTCGGCACATGTGCGCGGCCTTCCGTGCGTGCGCTTTGCTCACGCACGCGGCTTGCACGCATGGACACGGCTTAGAAAATGTGGTTAAATAGGATGGCATAGCGCCAGGTCGGGTGGGCGGATCTACAGGTCACCACTACAGTTTGGCCTAACCTGTCCGAACCGGCTGAATCCCACTAATGATACAATACCCGTGGTGGTTTTTCCAACGTGGTAGAGAGAAGAGATTGTAAAGTAGGTACAAACACAGGCCGGGGCAACATAGACAAAACTTTTCCTAGTTATACAGAACAGTTGAGCTAAGCCACGCCCAGGCTCCTAGCTGTCTCTTGGAGCTCACACTGCAACTACTATGTTTCAGTTACCAAACAGTCCCCATTGGCTGACCTTGTTGCCGGGCTGGCTTGATCCCATCCTCTCAGTTTTTAATTGAATTCGGTTTTAATTGGGTTGTTTTAAATTTGGGCCAAAATTATTTAATTGTTTTTTTAAATGTTTTTTAAATTTTATATGCTATGTTTTATCTTGGCTGTACACCGCCCTGAGTCCCACAGGAGAAGGGTGATATAGAAATAAAATAAAATAAAATAATAAAATAAAATAAAATAAAATAAAATAAAATAAAATAAAATAAAATAAAATAAAATAAAATAAAAAAAAATAATAAAATAAAATAAAATAAAATAAAATAAATAAAATAAAAAAATAAAATAAAATAAAATAATAAAATAAAATAAAATAATAAAATAAAATAAAATAAAATAAAATAAAATAAAATAAAATAAAATAAAATAAAATAAAATAAAATAAAATAAAATAAAATAAAATAAAATAAATAAATGTCTACTCCAGTTCATGAATACATCTACACTGACAAAGTCCGATTTAGCAGTCCTTGCCAAACAGACCCTCCCCAAATTTATAAACCGCAGGGAGTCCTCGACTGATGACCAGAATGGAGCGCAAAATTTCTGTTGCTGAGTCCAGAGATTTGTTACGTGAGTTTTGTCTCATTTTACGACCTTTCTTGCCACGGCTGTTAAGCGAATGGCTGCCGTTGATAAGACAGTGACCCGGTGGTTAAGTGAATCTGGCTTCCCGCTTCGACTCGGCTTGTCGGAAGGTCGCAAAAGAGGATCACGTGACCCTCGGGACGCTGAGACTGTCGTAAACATGAATCAACGGTCATGAATATGAGTCAGTTGCCAAGCGTCCGAATTTTGATCAGATGATCATGGGGATGCTGCAAAGGTCGTAAGTGTGAAAAATGGCCATAACTCACTTTTTTTCACCGCCGTTGTAACTCTGAACAGTCACTAAATGAATGGTTGTAAGTCAAGGACTACCACAAATACCCCATTCTGTTAGTCTGTCCAGCCTGAGAAGTGAATTCTGAGCAATTTTTGAGGATTAAGGATTAAGTTTATACTACGTAAACTGCAGTACCAAAAGTGTCCAGGTGATGGCGCCTCTCTCCCAATCCCAAAGGACAATGGTGATATCAGAAAGACCCCGCCCACAAAACCAAAGAGGAGCATGGGTATTCAGTTAGTCCTCGACTTACAACCGTTTGTTTAGGGACCAAAGTTACAACGGCACTGATAAAAGTCCTCACACTTACGACGGTTGCCGCATTTCCCCGACAGTCACATCATCAAAATTCGGGTGTTTGGCAACTGGCATTTATTGACGACGGTTGCAGCGTCCTGAAGTCATGTGACCTCCACTTGGGACCTTCCGTCAAGCCAAGGGAATGGGGGAAGCCAGATTCACTTAATGACCGCATGATTCACTTAACAACTGCAGTTACAGGTAGTCCTCGACTTACGGCACTTCACTTTGTGACTGTTCGAAGTTACAGCGGCACTGGAAAAAGTGAGTTCTAGTCCCACCTTGGCATGAAGTCAGCTGGGTGCCTTCGTGTCAATCACCAGGAGACAGTGAGTTCTAGTCCCGCCTTAGGCATGAAAGTAGGCTGGGATACTTTCTGCCAATCACCAGGAGACGGTGAGTTCTAGTTCCACCTCAGGCATGAAAGTAGGCTGGGATACTTTCTGCCAATCACCAGGAGACGGTGAGTTCTAGTTCCGCTTTAGGCTGGATGATTTTTAGCCAGTCTCTTTCTCTCAGCCCAATCCCACCTCACAGGGTTGTTGTTGTGGGGAAAATAGGAGGAGCAAGGTGTGTTAGATATATCCGCCATCCTGATTTATTAGTAAAAGTAATAAAGGCAGGATTAAAACAAACAAACAAACAAACAACAGCCGCTGGCTGGGAGAGCGCCAGAGGGAAGGAGACGCTCACCTCGTCCCCACAGCTGGATGCATTGTTGATGGTGCGTCATGCACATGCCGTTGTAACAATACTCCTCTCCGTGGGAACACGTTGAGCCGTCCAACAAGTAGACGTTGCCAGGACAGTAGGGTGAAGCACCCGTACAATATTCCGGGAGGTCACAGGATCCAGCCGGTTCCCGACACATGATCCCGGCTGTCTTGAGCTATGGGAAACAACAGACAGAGAAATTTCCACCAAAGAAGTAAAGATGAGCCAAGATCCATCTCCGTCGGCCATCTTGGATGGGATGTGGAGAACAACACGCAAGAGAGCATAACCATCGGATCACGGCCGATGTCCAGACAACCCTCTGAAGACCTCTGGAAGGAATGGCCATCCTATCTCCGTCGATCTTAAGATCCCTTCTTCCAAGCAAAAAATATCTCCTATTGTGGTGGAATGTAGTCTGGATTCCCAGGAGGGAGGGGCCGCATTCCAGAGGAGCGAGAGAGTTTGTGTAGGAGAAAGAGGGTGAAGACAGCTCCTGCCTAATGGATCCCAAAGTATATCTTTAATGATGCAAATAGTTATCCTTTTATTTTTTATTGGTTCGTTCGTTTGTTTATATCCCACCTTATTATTATTATTATTATTAAAAAATCAAGGTTGCGAACCTAATTTTTTCTCATTGCAATTGTCCTCGACAGACGCTCCTCATTTAGCGACCGCCTCGTTATGTCCGCAATTGCAACGGTGATGAAAAAGTAACTTTCCAACCAATCCTCGCATTCACGACCTTTGCAGGTCTGTAAAGCCAAGGGAAGTTCGAAGTAACCCTGTAAATTTGCGGTGTTCCACTTCGCTTAACGACCGAGTTGCCACCCTCCAACTCTGGTCGCTAAACGAGGACTACCTGCATTGAAAGCTCCGGTTTTCATTTCCGCCCAAAACAAAATCAGACACTTTGGAACCAAGGAGAGTTCCCATGCTCCACAGCCTTGGTGGCCCACAATCTGCTTTATTACCTTGCAGGAATTACAACATTCTCCGTGGGCGCACTCAGCTCCGGCTTTCAGCGTGCAATTCTGGGGGTTACAGCAAGGATTGGTGCATTCCTGGGGGGGGGGGAAAGCAGATTTTCTTTCACTCAGCATCACCAGGATTTGAGGGGTGGGAAGCCCAGCACATTCATGGGGTCTCTTTCCAAAAAAGCTTTGACTATTAGAAAAATGTCCTCCCAGGAACATGGATTTCCGTCTGTTGATGCTATCGTGAAACATAGTCCAGGTGCATCTTTTCCCTGTTTATTTATCTGACTTTCATCCCACCTTATTATTCTTACAAATAACTCAAGGGGGTGAATATATCCAAAAGACCTTCCTATTCTATTCTATTCTATTTCTTCTATTTTCCCCCTACAACAATCCTGTGAGGTGGACTGGGAGGAGAGAAACTGACTGAGCCAAAGTCACCCAGACGGATTTCATGGCTAAAGCGGGACTAGAACTCACCATCACCTGGTGATTGGTCTAAAGTCACCCAGCTGGCTTTCATACCTAAGGCGGGACTAGAACTCACCATCTCCTGGTGATTGGCTCAAAGTCACCCAGCGGGCTTTCATGCCTAAGGCAGAACTAGAACTCGCCGTCTCCTGGTGATTGGCCCAAAGTCACCCAGCGGGCTTTCATACCTAAAGCAGGACTAGAACTCACCGTCTCCTGGTGATTGGCTCAAAGTCACCCAGCGGGCTTTCATGCCTAAGGCAGAACTAGAACTCACCATCACCAGGTAATTGGTCTAAACTCACCCAGCTGACTTTCCTGCCTAATACAGAACTAGAACTCACCATCTCCAAGTGATTGGCCCCAAATCACCCAGGTGGCTTTCCTGCCCAAGACAAAACTAGAACTCCCCATCTCCAAATGATTGGCCCCAAAGTCACCCAGGTGGCTTTCATACCTAAGGCAGAACTAGAACTCCCCATCACCAGGTAATTGGTCTAAACTCACCCAGCTGACTTTCCTGCCTAAAACAGAACTAGAACTCACCATCTCCAAGTAATTGGCCCCTAATCACCCAGGTAGCTTTCATACCTAAGGCAGAACTAGAACTCTCCATCACCAGGTAATTGGTCTAAACTCACCCAGCTGGCTTTCATTCCTAAAGTAGGACTAGAACTCACCATCTCCTGGTGACTAACTCAAACTCACCCAGCTGGCTTTCCTGCGTAGGACAGAACTAGAACTTCCCCGTCTCCTGGTTCCTAAGCCGGCACCTTAACCCCTAAACCAATTTTGGCCATCAAATCCTTGAGTTTCGACCTGCTCCCTACCTCGACGTTAAGACTCAAATCCTGTTGCTTTGCTCCCGGACAGCCTCGCCCTCCACCTCCCAGGCTCACTGCCCACCCCCACCCCCAATTTCTTCCCAATGCCACCCCTTCCCCCCCAAATCCCCTGCCTACCTCGGCCTCCCCGCAGTCGCACTCCTCCCCTTCCTCCAAAAATCCGTTGCCGCACTTCTTCCCCAAAACCAGGTCCTTGGTGTCGGGGAGGTTGAAGAGGCAGGCGCCTCCCCCCTTCTGGAAGTAGCCCTCCAACTGTCTGCGGCTGCAGGAGCTGAATACCCGGGGGAAGGGGTGCCTGGAATTTGGGGAGGGGGCAAAGAGAGAGAGAGAGAGAAAGAGACCAACTCAGGACCAGAAAAGCAGAATTTTGCAGAATTTTGCTGCTCTGAATCCGAGGCTCCGTTTCGAAACATTTCAAGAGGTGGTTTTGCAGGAAGTCCTCAACTTACGACCGCAGTTGAGCCGCAGTCTGTGGCCAAGCAAGGCGGTGGTTAAGGGAGCTTTGCCCCTCGTTTTGTGACCGTCCTTGTCACAGTTGCTAAGGGAATCACCGCAGTTGTTAGTGGAGGGAATCCTCGACGTACGACCATTCATTTCGAGACCGTTGAAAGATATAAAGGCGCTGGAAGGGATTTATGGCTGTGTTTCACACTTACGACCCGTTGCAGCCTCCCCCGCGGGGGTCACGTGATCGAAATTCAGACGCTTGGCAACTGACCCGTATTTATGACGGTCGCGGTGTCCCTGGGTCACGCAATCCCCTTTTGAGACCTTCTGATAAACCAAGTCAATGGGGTTAAGCCAGATTCGCTTAACGAACGGGTTACTAACTAATCAACTGCAGGGATTCACTTAACAACGGTGGCAAGAAAGGTCGTAAAACGGGACAAAACTCGCTCAAGAAACGCCTCGCTCAACGGCAGAAAATCTGGGGGCTCAATGGCCCCATTTTACAACCTTTCTTGCCACCGCCGTTAAGTGGGGCACTGCAGTTGTTAAAGTCCGTAACCCGGTTGTTAAGTGAATCTGGTTTCCTCGCTGACTTTGCTCATCAGAAGATCACCAAAGGGGATCGCGTGACACACACCCCGGAGAAAACTGCAACCGTCATAAATACGAATCAAGTTGCCAAAGCATCTGAATTTCGATGCCATGGCCCTAGGGATGCTGCAACGGTCCTAAGCTTGAAAAAGTCCCTTTGTTTCAGTGCCGTTGTAACTCGGAACGGTCACTAAACGAACGGTCGTAAGTCGAGAACTATCTGGACTTCTTTGGCACACATGATGGGCTCTGTGAAAAAAATGGACTGAAAACAGTAGATGTTTGATCCAGCTCTTGTTTTGCCCAGTGTCTTTGAAGCAGTGGTGGGTTCCTCCCGGTTCAGCCCGGTTCGGCCGAACCGGTAGCGGTGACGATATGACGTCACTGAACCGGTTCTCTTTGTTCCGGAGCTGGGCCCTCCCGCCCGTCCCCGCGTTATTCCTACCTTTTCTTTCTTCTTTTTTTAGCCCGGCTGATACGTGTGGCAGAGTGGATTGCCGCACCTCAGCTGGGCAGTTTCGTAACACGCTTGCGCGTGTGAAGCACACGCGCGAAGAGAACCGGTAGTAAAGCCGGTTAGAACCCACCACTGCTTTGAAGCCCCCGTTTTACACACTTACACAGACAACATTGTCTTTAACAACTCCTCTTTGCTACTGTACAGCTGTTCGACTCCCCGACTTCCTGCCTTTTGCAAATAACCTGGTTTTAATTTACATTTCGTTGCGGTTTCCTCCGTAGAACCTGGCTGGAAAAGCCGGCGGGAGGGTGGAAGACGGGGAATTCTCAGCACCCCCACCGACCCCGAGAACTTAATGAAACGAATGAAAAGCCCCTTCCCCGAATTCAAAGTTTATTGCGTTATCCTTTGTAAACAGAAAAGCGTTTGAAGGGGGGGGACCGTTAGGAGGCCGAGCGGCACATTCTTGGGAACAAACCCGCATAAAGTAGCTATTCTTGCCCGATAAGCCAGCATCCAGATGTTGTTGCGGTCCGCCAGCAGCCTGCGGAGCTGGCAGCAGAGTCGGACAGCGATGAGGCTGAGGAAGAACAGGGGCTAGTCCTGGAGGGGGAAGGGCAAAGATGGGGCCAGGGCCATCGGGGAATGATGTGCGGACTCCGGAGCCTCCAGACGCTGACAGCAGAGAGGCAGAGGAACAGGAGGAGCCTGTTCCTAGTGCACGCATGCGAAGAGCTGCCAGAAAGCAAGAGCAGCTAAAGCAGAGAGGACGACTCAGGAGTAAGGCCAAGAGATGATTGGCCTCTCCCAGAAGGCTTAAAAGACCAGCAGGCTCTTGCGCTCTTTGCCGGAAAACAACGTTGATAGTCTTGCTGCACTTATCTCTGGTCGGCGTCTTCTGCTTCTGAACTATTGCCAAGAGAAGCCTTTGGCATTTTGCCTAATTATCCCAAGGTCGGCGATAAACTGTGGAATGGTGTTTTGAAGAATTTGCTTTCGTTTAGTTTGGACTACGCTGAGAATGAGTTCGAACCGTTTGCGTTTAATGCTAACTACTTGGGCACTGGGTCACAACCGATGTGGAGAGGAGGCTAAAATATACAAAAAACAGTTGCAGGGAATTGGGAATGTTTAATTTAATGAAAAGAAGGTCCAGGGGGGACATGAGAAGAGCTCGAGCAGAGGGCTGGACTAGAAGACCTCCAAGGCCCCTTCCAACTCTCTTATTCTGTCTCAGGACTAAGGGTGACATGATAGCAGTCTTCTAATATTTGGGGGGTAAGATATAGAGAAGAGGCGGTCCACCTATTCTCCAAAGCACCCAAGAAGCAACGGATGGAAACTAATCAAGGAGAGAAGCAACCTGGAATTAAGGAGAAATTCCCTAACAGTGAGGACAATTAACCAGTGGAACTCCTTGCCACCAGAAGTTGTTGGGTGCTTCATCACTGGAGGTTTTTAAGAAGAGATTGGACATCTATTTGTCTGAAATGGTAGAGGAATTCCTGCCTGAGCAGGGGGGTGGACTAGAAGACCTCCAAGGTCCCTTCCAACTTTTGTTACTCTGTTATTCTGCTAACCGCTTCTGTAAAGCACCAGCAGGCAGGAGAAGAAGCAACGGATGGAAACTAACCAAGGAGAGAAGCAACCTGGAACGAAGGAGGAATTTCCTGAAAGTGAGGACAATTAATCAGTGGAACAGCTTGCCACTAGAAGTTGCGGCTGCTCCATCCCTGGAGGCTTTCAAGAAAAGATTGGGCAACCATTTGTCTCAAATGGTGTAGGGTTTCCTGCTTGTGGAG
>JAXLNS010000144.1:31577-46577 GCA_037215915.1 Pantherophis vulpinus
CTGTTGCGTGCGCTTATCTCTGCGACGCTGGCGTGGATCCAGCCAAGACTCATTACCCTCATCACTGTCCATCTGTGGCTGCGTGGACGTGCTTGGCCCCGGCCCTATCTCTTGCCCTTCGGCGGACACCGAAGGCATTGCCAGAGAGGAGGGTCCTGGAGAGGGAGGCCTTGCCAACTCCTCTCCTTCACTCTCGGAGTCCTCTCCTGCCGATGACACAGGCTCCGGTAACGGAACCACAACAAATCCTTTGTCTGACATAGTAGTAGGTTTCCTGATTGAGCAGGAGGTTGGACTAGAACAGGGGTCGGCAACCTTAAACACTCAGAGAGCCATTTGGACCCGTTTCCCACAGAAAAGAAAACACCGGGAGTCACAAAAACCCTTCCCGTGCCTGACTATTTCCTGAGCGGCCACAAAACTAGCATACGTCGTTGAATTAAACGTTCTGTTTTCTTCTGATACTTTTCTTTTCTTGGATTTATCCATGGTTGGCCTACTGGGAGTCGAAAAGCTCAATAAATCACGTGCCAACAGATGTTGCACATTGGCGGTTGTGACACCTATTTTGAGCAACCGGGAGCCGCAGCAGAGGGGTGAAAGAGCCACATGTGGCTCCAAAGCCACAAGTTGCTGACTCCTGGCCTAGAAGATCTCCAAGATCCCTTCCGACACTGTTATTCTGTTATTCGCTGCTCTCTCTCTCTGATGGTCCCACTCAGACTTGAAGATGACAGGATGAAGCCTCTGCTGGTGTGACTAACTGGGAAGTTCAGAAGTTGGCCCTGGGTTCAAGACACGCGTGTCCCTTCCAGCTGGAAGAGAAAGAATGCTCACCATGGAGTAATCTGCCACGATGAAGAGCTCCATATACTTCAAGGCTCTCCAAGAATCCCTTCTTTTCTGCAAGACAAAATGGTTTTGGGTCATCAGGGGAACCAAGAGGGCAGCAGGGAGACCCCAAAACTGGTCTTCATCCCGGCCCTTCCCCAAAAACTCACTGCCAGGACCAAATATGGACATTCAACTTCACGTTGAGGGATGCAAGTTCTTTCTCGACTTTGGGAGAAACCCAAACGGACGGACGGGCAATCCTCAACGTACGGCCGCAGGGGAGCCCCAGATGGATGTTGCTAAGTGAGAGATTTGTTCAGCGGGCTCTGCCTTGCTTTACGACCTTCCTCACCCCTTTCGTTGAGTGAATCGCTGCCGTTGTTAAGTCAGTAACCTGGTTGTTAAGTGAATCTGATTCGCCCCTCCTTGACCTGGCTTGTCAGAAGGTCGCGAAAGGGCTCCAGAGACACCCCGACCATCCGCGAGTCGGCTGTCAAGCATCCGAACCAGTGGTGGGTTCCTCCCGGTTTGGCTGAGCCGGTAGCGGTGACGATATGACGTCACCGAACCGGTTCTCCCCCCCCCCCACCTCCCACCCCCCCACGTTATTCTTACCTTTTATTTGGTCCCACCCTCAATCTCTTGCTGCCTCCTGAGTCCCAGCTGATGACTAGAGGGAAAAAAACTGTTTAAATTCTTGTCGCGGGGCTTCAAAGGGCCGCCCTACAGCTGATCAGTGTTAAAAGCAAACAAATGAGTCGGGTCGTAAGTGCGAGGACTGGTCGTAAGTGCGAGGACCTTCCAGAAATGACTCTGACCAGCTAGCCACGCCCACTTAGTCACATGACCTCCAAGCCACACCCACAAAATAAGCCACGCCCACAGAACCGGTAGTAAAAAAATTTAGAACCCACCCCTGAGCGTTTTGGGAGGGGTTTCCCCCCCCCCCAGCTCCCATCAATCATAAAATGTCATAACTTCCATGGTGGGCTATTTTTAGGAAGTCCCTGCCTGACAGAACGAGAAAAGGAAGGAAAGGAAGAGAATATTACTAGCCATCTTGTCTTTCATTTCTCCGCCTTCTTTCCTGTCTCTCTTCTAACTCTGTTAGGAAATGGCTATTGCCTAACTAGTTGGTCAGGCAATATATAAACTATCAATACATGTTTGTCAAAAGGTATTATATTGCTTTAAGACTGTGTTGCATCATCCTGTATCCTGATTGGCTAAGCCCTGTAGCCAATGTACTTCAGGGGGAGCCTGAATCATGGCTTGTGGACACTACCCCATTTTATCTGCTTATTTGCTGTTACTCTCTACCGGATCTCTCTGCATGATCACTGTTTGATCATTGCTACCTGTTGCTTTTCTACTATTTATTGAATGTTTTAATACTGAACTTGTTCCTCTTTGAAACTCAAGAAGAACTGTTTTTATTGTGTAATGACAACAACTGGTAAGAAGACTTTGTACTTGGAATATCCCTGAATTGATATTTTAACTATCGCCTTATCTGTGTATGACTTGGATTGTTTTTGGACTTTGCTTTACTTTTTTTCTAAAAAGTAAAAGACTACCACAGCTCAGTGTGTCAGTAGATTAACTGTGGTTATTCACTCTCAGCAGCTTTCATGTGCATACTCAAGGAGTACTCTGCTCAATAACCCATAACATTGGTTATGAGCCAAGAATATCCTTAACAAACTCCACCCAACGGAGTCCTCGACTTACGATTTATGTTCATTCAGTGACCATTCCGACGGCCCTTTTTGGGGGAAAAAGTGACTTATGACCATTTTTCACTCTTACGAACCGGGGAACGCAGCCTCCCCATGGTCAAAATTTGGACGCTCGGCCACTGATTCGTATTTATGACGGTGGCAGAGGTGTGTGTCACGTGATTCCCCTCTGGCGACCTTCCGTCAAGCAAAGTCAAGGGGGAAGCCAGATTCGCTTAACGACCGTGGTTCCTAACTTATAAACTGCAGCGATTCACTTAATGACGGCGGCAAGAATGGTCGTAAAATGGAGCAAACCTCACTGAATTGGTGTCTCCCTTCGCCACATGAATCTGGGGCTCAATTCCGGTTGTAACTCGAGGAGCAGAACTTCTCCATCTGCAACTTCTACCATCTGTCTAGCTGTGAGATTGGCCTGCATCTCCTCCAACCTAGCCCGGGCAGGATTTGAACACAGGATCTTCCTACTCGCTTCAATGGCTGGAAGATTCCAGTGAGGTCGGCCAGGCTGTTGGGTAGCAGGTCCCCTTGTTGGCAAGAGCCCCCTTTGACCAACAAGTCCTTCGCCCGAAACAGGGTGTGAGCTGCCGATGTGGTGGTGTTGGCTGGAGGTTTCAGGTAGTAACTGCTGTTGCGATCCAGGACAATCAGCCCGCTGGTTGGAGAATAAAAAAAAAAAATTAGGATAGGATAGGATAGAATTAGGAGAGGAGAGGGGAGGAGAGGAGAGGGGGAGGGGAGAGGAGAGGAGAGGAGAGGAGAGGAGGGGAAGGAGGAGGAGAGGAAGAGAGGAGAGGAGAGGAGGAGGGGAGAGGAGAGGAGGAGAGAGGAGGAGAGGAGAGGAGAGGAGGAGAGGAGAGGAGGAGGGGAGAGAGGAGGAGAGGAGGAGAGGAGAAGAGGAGAGGAGAGGAGGAGAAGAGAGGAGAGGAGAATAGGAGAGGAGGAGAGGAGAGGAGAGGAGAGGAGAGAAGAATAGGAGAGGAGGAGAGGAGAGGAGAGGAGAATAGGAGAGGAGAGGAGAGGAGAGGAGAGGAGAGGAGGGGAGGGGAGGGGAGAGGAGAGGAGGAGAGGAGAGGAGAGGAGGAGGGGAGAGGAGAGGAGAGGAGGAGAGGAGAGAGGAGAGGAGGAGAGGAGAGGAGAGGAGAATAGGAGAGGTGGAGAGGAGAGGAGAGGAGAATAGGAGAGGAGGAGAGGAGAGGAGAGGAGAGGAGAGAAGAATAGGAGAGGAGAGAAGAGGAGAGGAGGAGAGGAGAGAGTTGGAAGGGACCCTGGAGGTCTTCTAGTCCCACCCCTTCATCAAGCAGGAGACCCTATATCATTCCAAACAAATGAGGGTCCAATCTCTTCTCAAAAATCTCCAGTGATCTCGGCAGAGACGGCAGCTGCGCTCTGCCCATGCTCTGAGGCGTTACTGAAAACGTCGCCCTTACTAAGCAGAAACAAAGCCCGCAGACTAGGTACACAGATAGTCCTCGACTTACAGCAATTGTTATAATAAAACAGTTTTGTTTGGGACCAATTGTGTCTTGTAATGACTAAGTGAGCCTGGGTCACAACAGTGACTGACTTAACAACTGTAGTGATTCACTTCACAACTGTGGCCAGAAAGGTTGTAGGATGGGGCAAAACTCATTGAACCCATGTCTCACTTAACAACAGAAATTTTGGACTCCATCGTGGTCGTAAGTCGAGGACTACCTGTATTCGAACGCAGCTCTCATTTCCCCTTCCACAGTCTCTTTTCTGCAAGCGAAATAAACCCAGCTCTTCCCAAGATTTATCTGGGGCCCAACCTTCACCTCACTTTCACCCCAAATCCAGAAAATAGCCACATTGGAAAAAATAGAAAATAGTCATTTCTCAAATTAGCTTTACCTCACCCAAAGCTGGCATGTAATTGGCAGCAAATTTTCTATTTTCGATGACTCAAATGCAAAACCACTTAGGCTTGAAATTCTTCATCCTGAGTTCAAACCGCAACGGTCCCAAATTAAAAATAGTCCTCCTAACCATGCTAAACGTGTTTCGTGCTGCAGACAGGACCGCCTTGGATTTCAAAGCCAGACTCTGGAACTCAAACAGAAACCGTTTTAATCGCATCCATGAACACCGACTGGCAGCCAGAAGACAGGATGAAAACTCTTTAATTTCACACAAAACATGGACAGATTTTGCCAAACCAGGAAGCTTTGAGAATCCTAGGCCAGGTGAAGTCCCCCACAAATGCTAGAAAATTCGTAGAAGCCTGGCTCTCAGACAAATTGGCCATCAACAGGCACATAGAGATAAACAACAGTTACACACCATTCCAAAGAGACCATACAGATAAGCAACATTTACACACCATTCCAAAGAGACCATACAGATAAACAACATTTACACACCATTCCAAAGAGACCATACAGATAAACAACATTTACACACTATTCCAAAGAGACCATGCAGATAAACAATATTTACACACCATTCCAAAGAGACCATACAGATAAGCAACATTTACACACCATTCCAAAGAAACCATACAGATAAGCAACATTTACACACCATTCCAAAGAGATCATACAGGTAAGCAACATTTACACACCATTCCAAAGAGATCATACAGGTAAGCAACATTTACACACCATTCCAAAGAGACCATACAGGTAAGCAATATTTATACACCATTCCAAAGAGATCATACAGGTAAGCAACATTTACACACCATTCCAAAGAGACCATACAGGTAAGCAATATTTACACACCATTCCAAAGAGGCCATACAGGTAAGCAACATTTACACACCATTCCAAAGAGACCATACAGGTAAGCAACATTTACACACCATTCCAAAGAGACCATACAGGTAAACAACGTTTACACACCATTCCAAAGAGGCCATACAGATAAGCAACGTTTACACACCATTCCAAAGAGACCATACAGATAAGCAACATTTACACACCATTCCAAAGAGGCCATACAGGTAAGCAACATTTACACACCATTCCAAAGAGACCATACAGGTAAGCAACATTTACACACCATTCCAAAGAGACCATACAGGTAAACAACGTTTACACACCATTCCAAAGAGGCCATACAGATAAGCAACATTTACACACCATTCCAAAGAGGCCATGCAGATAAGCAACATTTACACACCATTCCAAAAAGACAATCAAAAGACTAAAAAGGAAACCAAAAGACCCAAACAACTCCTCGCCAGCTACCAACACCCAGATAAGCAGGGATTAACACCCGAGAAACAATCAAGCAGAAAGCAATACCTCAATCAAGGAACTACCAACTCAGACAAACAAGCTAATACAGTAGTAAATGGCAACCTAATTCAGGAACCACTATGAACACACTCCCACCCATACTGACAGGAGAAGCCACAAGTATATAAACAGAAACTGAACCGCTCTCCCTTCTACGACTGATGATGTTATCTAGTTGGGCCATGAAATGTCTGTAAGAAAATAACCAAGCTCAGAGAACATCAAGGACCCCACAGTCTTTTTCCTCCTCCTCCTCCTCCTCCTCCTCCTCCTCCTCCTCCTCCTCCTCCTCCTCCTCCTCCTCCTCCAGACAAACATCTCACTTAGCAACAGAAACGTTGGGCTCAATTTTAGTCATAAGTCAAGGACTACCTGTATTTGCCTATGGAGCATTTCTCAACCTTGGGCCCTTTAAGGTGGGTGGACCTCAATTCCCAGAATTTCCCCAGCCAGCTCAGTTGTTGAGGCTGAGAAATGCCGTTTTAGGGCCTTAAAAGCTCCTTGGAGTTGCTCTAAGGGCTCCGGCATCCTCCCTGCAGTGTCTCCCTCCCTTGCAAATTAAGAACAGGCCCGCCTGGGATTGGGTCCGTGTCCTTATCCAAACACAATACAAAACCCTGGCCTTAAGGAAGGACACGGACCACCTCGGAGGAGCCTGGCTTAAGCATTTGCAACCTCCGAGTAACGAAAAGGAGGAAAGTCTGGCTAGGCAGCAAAGACTTGAATTCGGGTCCCGTCGAGCCTGGAAAGCAGAGAGATTTCCGTGGCTCTCCCGTGGTCCTGTCCACAAGGGACGGCGGTTGGGGGGGGGCAATGCTTCCGGCTGACATCAGGAGTTGGGAATGAGGACTGGCCGTGAGAGAGAGAGAGGGAGGGGTGGGGGGTCCGCGTGTGGGGCTGCATAGCTGGAGGATGACTTCACTGGCCGGCATTTCTGGCTCTGCCGGAGAGAGAAGAGAGAGGCTGGCAGGGCTATTTTGGGTCCTGCGGAAGCCATCTTCCTTGCTGAGGGTGGGGGGGGGGAATTCAAAGGGGGAAGGTCCTCATGCAGGGACAGCCAAGCCCCCCTCCCCTCCCCCGCCAGGGTCTGGGAAAAGCATCGATACAGTTCAAAGTCATCCACAGTTGCAGGAGTCCTGGGAATGGGATGCTCAGAAGAAAGTTGGGGTGGGGGGTGGGGGGAGAGGGGCGGTGGGGGGGGGGGGCGGGCTGAGAATGCACAGCCCCAAATGAAAGACCAGCGAAGATATTCTGGGCACCACAGAAAGAATTACTAGGGAAGAAAGGAGGAGAGAGAGAGAGAGAGAGAGAGAGAAAGAGAGAGAGAGAGAGAGATTGGATAGGAGGCCACCAGAAGATCGTCAAGTGAGATTTTAGAATTCAAAGATTATTCTCTTCTGTTCTATTCCGTTCTACTCTATTTACTCCATTCCATTCCATTCCATTCCATTCCATTCCATTCCATTCCATCCCATCCATCATCTATCTATCCTTGTTTCTATTCCTGTTTCTATTCCTGTTTCTATTCTGTTCTGTTGTTCTGTTCTGTTCCGGTTTTGTTTTGTTCTGTTCTGTTCTCTTCTGTTCTGTTTTACTCTACTCCATCCCATCCCATCCCATCCCTCATCTATCTATTTCTATTATACTCTGTTCTATTCCTCTTTCTATTCTGTTCTGTTGTTCTGTTCTGGTTTTGTTTTGTTCTGTTCTGTTCTCTTCTGTTCTGTTTTACTCTACTCCATCCCATCCCATCCCATCCCTCATCTATCTATTTCTATTATACTCTGTTCTATTCCTGTTTCTATTCTGTTCTGTTGTTCTGTTCTGTTCTGTTCCGGTTTTGTTTTGTTCTGTTCTGTTCTGTTCTGTTTTACTCTGCTCCATCCCATCCCATCCCTCATCTATCTATTTCTATTATATTCTGTTCTATTCCTGTGTCTGTTCTGTTCTGTGTGTCTGTTCTGTTCCTGTTCCTGTTCCTGTTCCTGTTCCTGTTCCTGTTCCTGTTCCTGTTCCGTTCCATTCCATTCCATTCCATTCCATTCCATTCCATTCCATTCCATTCCAAACAATATATTCACTGCACCGAATCTTCAACAGGCCTTCTAAGGAAGGATCCGGGGCCTATCGTACAAATGAATTAGCGGATAAGCAAACGAACCTCACGCTTTTGTGCAAGGGAAAGCAAGTCTCTTGCCTCTTCGGCACAATTAATCCACGGAACGACTTTCCACTAGAGGTTGTAGGTTGCTCCATCACTGGAGGTTTTCAAGAAGAGACCGGACAGCCATTTGTGCGAAATGTACAGGGTCCCCTGCCTAAGCTGGACTAGAAGACCTCTGAGGTCCCTCTTTTCTTCCGTATTCTCTTCTTACCTGAAGCCGGAGCAGGTACTGAGCACCACCCAGGAATCCACGTGTCCTCGGACGTAGCCGTGAAAATAACAGAGTTCCTGCAAAGAGAGGCCACAACAACATGGAAAATGCAGGTAAGACTTACAGCCACAATTCAGCCCAAAATATTCTGTCTGTCAGGTTTCGATGTCGTCTCAAATAAATTGCATTTCCAAACAGATAATCTTTGATGAAATCTTTCATTTATTCAGCACGACAATCTGTCCCCGATTATGTCGAACCCAACACTGACTTCCTGACCCCAAACCTTCCTTTTCCGTTCCCCAATTCTCTGCGTCTCATTGGCCCTCTTCCCAAATCACTCTCCCCATATCTACTACTTCAGCTCCCAGGAATGTCCCCCCTCCCAACCCATCTCCTAGGGGATATTATCTTCAGGGAAAATAAGTAGGTGAAAAGTCAAGCGTCCTCTTGCCAGCTGCCCCCTCTTCTCCTCCTTATGTCAGCACTGGAACGAATGTAGTTTGGAGTGCTGACACTATGGCTAAGTGAGACCACGGTGAAGGGAAGTTTTGCCCTATTTTATGACCTTTCCTGCCACCGCTGTTAAGCAAATCACTGCAGCGGTTAAGTTGCAAAGCCGGTCGTTAAGCGAATCTGGCTTTCTCCCCCCTCCCCCGGTTGACTTTGCCCCATCAGAAGGTCGCTGAAGGGGATCCCTGCAACCGTCATAAATACGAGCTGGTCGCTAAGCGTCTGAATTTCGATCACGTGATTTTGGGGATGGTGCAAATTTTTTACTACCGGTTCTGTGGGCGTGGCTTGGTGGGCGTGGCAGGAGAAGGATACTGCAAAATCCCCATTTCCTCCCGATCAGCTGGGACTCGGGAGGCAGAGAATAGATGCAGGCAGGGCCAGTTTGAATTTTTACTACCGGTTCTCCGAACTACTCAAAATTTTTATTTTTATTTTTTAAATTTGATTTATATGCCGCCCTTCTCCGGAGACTCACGGCAGCTTACAATGCGTTAAGCATTTCCACTACCGGTTCTCCAGAACTGGTCAAAACCTGCTGAAACTGGATGCAACAGTCGTAGGTGTGGACAACGGTCATAAGTCCCCTTTTTCAACGTCATCGTACCTTTGAATGGTCGCTAAATGCTCCGTTGCAAGTCAAAGACTACCTACATGAGCAACATTGTCTGCTGGGTGAGATTATTGTGAATTTTGCCTGCAGACTCATTCAGGATTTGTACAGCATCTCAAACCTAATTAAAATTAATAACCAAGCTAATTTCATCCCAGCTGATGGTTTATTAGTTGAACTAATCCCAATTTTAGTTAATGCAGCATCTAAAACAGTGTTTCTCAACCTTGGAAGCTTGAAGATGGGTGGACTTCAACTCCTAGAATCCCCCAGCCAGCAGCACTCAGACAAAACGGCCATCGACAGGCACATAGAGATGGACCACATTTACACACCATTCAAAAAAGACAATCAAAAAGCTAAAAGATCACTGCACTTCCTGGCCAGAAATAAAATACCCACAAGAGCAGAGATTAACACAGTGTTTCTCAACCTCAACCAGCGCTGCTGGCTGGGGGATTCTGGGAGTTGAAGTCCACCCATCTTCAAGCTACCAAGGTTGAGAAACACTGATCTAAAACAACTCTTTTCCGACAACTAAATAATCTTTGCTGCATTTGTTTGGCTCGTCCACTGATTCCCCGACTAACAGGTCCCAAGAAATGAATTTTAAAACTCTGCTCTTCACCCAAACTTCGGTGAAAGCATCTTGTTAAGTAGGTGTATCTGGAGATTCTCGGTCATCCAGATCATGATTGTCCCTTTTTCAGGAGGCAACTGGACTTCCTTGGTTTTTTTCTTTTGAAGACGTCTCGCTTCTCATCCCAGAAGCTTCTTCAGTTCTGACTGAATGGTGGAGGACGGGAGGATTTATATTCCTTGCAGTCCTCTGGTCATTAGTACTCTCTCTGAGAGTCGCTGAGGCCGTTTGGAGATTTATCTGTGCCCCGAGTAGTGCAAATGGGTGTGGAAGCTTCTTGGAATTGCTGAAAGGACTGTGTTGTAAACACAATCCTTGTGGCTATCCCAACTGGGCCATCATCAAATCCAAACCAAGTCCCAGCAGGAGCATCTCCACCACGAAGAAGAGAACAATAAACAAAGCAATGATGTCATTCCACACGTTGCAGGAATATCTGAAAAACTCAGGAGGATTTTCAACCCACACAACATAAATACACACTTGAAACCCGCTAAGGCAGAAGCTTGTCCACCCCAAGGATAAAAAAACAGCCAGTCACAAACTGAGCAACGTGGTAAATGCAGTACAATGGAGTGAGACTTGTGCAGATCTGTACATTGGAGAAACAAAACAGCCACTTCACAAACGCATGGCACAACATAGGAGAATGAACCCAGCAGGACAAGATTCCGAGTCCATCTGCATTTGAAAGACAAAGGACGCTCTTTTGAAGACAGCAAAATCCATATTTTGGATTGCTGGTTTGAAAGAGGGGGTCAAAGAGGCCATCTGTGTCAAAATTGAACAGCCCTCTCTCAACAGAGGGGGAGAGATACAACACTACCTATCTCTGGTCTAAAACACAGTCCTTTCAACAGTTCAAAGAAGGTTCTACACCCATTTGCATTATTCAGGTGATCCCGAGGACACAGATAAAAACCTCCAAGTGGCCTCAATGACTCTCAGAGAGAGTACTAACGACCAGATGACTGCAAGGAATATAAATCCTTCCATTCTCCACCATTCACCCAGAACTGAAGAAGCTTCTTGGACGAGAAGCGAAACGTCTTCAAGGAAGAACAAAGAAAGTGCCTCTTGGGGGGGGGGGGGGGAAAGCACCTTGGTTAAGTCAGGGAGAGAAAAATGAGAGATAAATTTACAATTTGGCCAGAGGAGAAGGTGGGACGAGGGTCGATTTTCCGCTTCCGTATTCAAGCGAAACGCCAAACCGACCACCGCAAAACCCAAAACAAATGACAGAAAGTTCCATGAAAATCGTTGCCTTTCCCCTCTAGCCTCACCCACCTACGAAAATAAAGATTTTCCCAGAACAGCTAATTAACCCAGGCTGCCATCTGATTGTTTAAAACAAAGAAGACATTTATGCAGGCAGAAGGAATTATGGCTCCACAGGATCACAAGAACAAACAAAGTCAAAGGCAGATTTTTTTTTAACATCAGCCGGATAATTTCTTCCCCTTTGACTAAAAGAGCAGTTAGCCAGCCGTGTCGGGCACGCTCAACAAAAACCAGTTTCCATCCACGCATGACCCCAGGAAGCTTACATTTTCCACCTCTGCAGTGGAATTGCTCTTACGACAGCAAATTCGAATGAAGTCCCCGTAGTTTAGAAGCCAGGATTCGGAGCTGTTCATTGACAGGTGGAAGTACGGGGGTGAGAGTTTAGAAAGCAATTTAGAGGTTCGTTAAAATGGTGGTGTGCCAGAGGTGGGATTCAGCCGGTTCGAGGCGAACTGGTAGTAGCAATCTGCGCAGAGCAATCCTGTCCTATATCGCTGTGTTTTTGACACCGCACCCATGCACGGATGGCGCACGCGAGCAAATTGCCATGTTGTTTGACATCGCACGTATGTGTGGACGGCGCACGCAAGCGAAGTGTCATGTTCTGTGACACCACACGCATGCACGGATGGTGTGCACATGCATGAAAGTAGCGTGCATGCACACTCACATTTCCAGTGCTGGGTGAACCTGTTCCTAGCGTATGTGAAGTCCATCTCTGTGGTGTGCTGTATTCTTGCAAATAGAGGTAGTCCTCGACTTACGACCACAACTGAGCTCAAAATTACCATTGCTAAGCAAGACACTCATTAAGTAAGTTTTGCCCCGTTTTACAACCATTCTGGCCGCCGTTGTTAAGCGAATCACTGCAATTTTTAAGGTGGTAACACCGTTGTTAAGTGAATCTGGCTTCCCCGTGGGCGTTGCCTGTCAGGAGGTCGCCAAAGGGGATCACGTGACCCCGGGCCAATGCAACCGTCATAAATACGAGTCCATTGCCAAGCATCCGAATTTTGGTCTCGTGACCCTGGGGACGCTGCAATGGTCATAAGTGTGAAAAATGGCCGTGCCCCTTTTTTCAATGCCGTTGTAACTTTGGTCACTAAATGAACGGTTGCAAGTCGAGGACTACAGGTAGTCCTCGTTCTTACGACCGCAAGCGAGCCCATCATTTCTGTCGCTAAGCGAGACATTTGTTAAGTGAGCTTTGTCCTATTTTACAACTATTCTTGCCACATTTCGTTAAGTGAATCACTGCAGTTGTTGAGTTAGTGACACGGCTGTCATTAAGTGAACCCAGTTTCCCCCTTGACTTTGCTTGTCAGAAAGTGGCCAAAGGGGATCGCGTGCCCCTGGGAAAACGCGACCGTCATAAATACGAATCCGTCGTCCAGCTGTCTGAATTTTGATCTCATGACCATGGAGACGCTTGCGACGGTCATAAGTGTGAAAAACGGTCACATAAGTCACTTTTTTCAGTGCCCTTGTAACTTTGGTCACTAAAGGAGCCTGAGTGGCGTAGGAGGCTAATGCCTCCTACTAAGGCAGCATTTAACATCCAGCTGCCTGCAATTACTGCAAGTTCAAATCTCACCAGGCTCAAGGTTGACTCAGCCTTCCATCCTTTCTAAGGTGGGTAAAATGAGGACCTGGTTTGTGGGGGCAATAAGCTGACTTTGTATAAAATATACAAAAGTACGAAGGCTATTGCTTAACGCATTGTAAGCCGCCCTGAGTCTCCGGAGAAGGGCGGCATATAAAAATAAATAAAATAAAAAATAAAAATAAATAAATGAATAGTTGTAACTTGAGAACTACCTGTAAATCATTTTTTTCCCCCTAACACCATGGTTAACTTAGGCAGGTTGCGCTTGATCTCAAATCTTATCTGCAGCTTCACAAAACTCGTTCTACTCACCGTGTGTTCGGGGGAGACGATCACCGGCTGCCCATTTTCGGCGTAATGTACCTCTGTGTAACCTGGAGACAGCAGCCTGCAGAGAATAAGGAAGGGAATGGACAATCGTTTAACGATGAGCCAGCCGTGTGCAGCGACAGCCAAAAAAGCCAACGCAATCCTAAACTGCATTAAGAGAGGGATAGAATCAAGATCCAAGGGAGGTAACTAATACCACTCTATAAAGCCTTAGTAAGGCCACACTTAAAGAGTCCTGCATCCAGTTTTGGTCCCCACACTATAAAAAAGATGCTGAGACTCTAGAAAAAGTTCAGAGAAGAGAAACCAGGAAGATGAGGGGTCTGGAGGATGAAAGATATGAAGGTCGGTTGCTGGAATTAAACTAGGAAGGTCTACTCTAGTTCCATTTCTTGTCTAGAATTGGAAAGGACTGTGGGGGAACATGATAGCAGTCTTTCAGTATTTGAAGGATGGACGGATGAGAGAGAGAATGAGAGAGAGAGAGAGAGAGAGAGAGAGAGAGAGAGAGAGAGAGAGAGAGAAGAGAGAGAGATAATAGAGTTATTTGATTTGATTTCTTTTTTATCCCACTTTTATTATTCTTACAAACTATCTAAGGCAGGGAGGATATCCAACATACCTTCCTCCTCCTATTTTCCCCACAACAACAACCTTGTGAGGTGGATTTGGCTGACTGGCCCAAGGTCATCCAGCTGGCTTTCATGGCTAAAGCAGGGCTTAAACTCACTGTCTCCTGCTTTCTAGACAGGGGCCTTAACTGATAGAGATGATAGATAGATAGATAGATAGATAGATAGATAGATAGATAGATAGATAGATAGATAGATAGATAGATAGATAGATAGATAGATAGATAGATAGATAGATAGATAGATGATGTGTATGTAAGTATGTACGCAGGTATGTATGTATGTATGTATGGATGGATGTATGTATGTATGTATGGATGGATGGATGGATGGATGGATAGACAGACAGACAGACAGACAGACAGACAGACAGATAGGCAGGCAGGCAGACAGACAGACAAATGATAAGATAGATAGATGAATAGATGGATAGATGGATGGATGGATGGATAGATAGATAGATAGATAGATAGATAGATAGATAGATAGATAGATAGATAGATAGAGACAGACAGACAGACAGACAGACAGACAGACAGACAGACAGACAGACAGACAGAAGATAGGTAGGTAGGTAGGTAGGTAGATAGATAGATAAATAGAAGATAGATAGATCGATGGATCGATCGTTCCATTAATAGATAAATGAATCAGAATCATAGTGCTGGAAGGGACCCTGGAGGTCTTCTAGTCCAACCCCCTACTCAAGCAGGAGACCCTCTCCCATTTCAGACAAATGGCTCTCCAATCTCTTTTTGAAAGCCTCCAGTGATGGAGCACCCACAACTTCTGGTGGCAGGCTGTTCCACGGGTTAATTGTCTTCACCGTCAGGAGATTTCTGCTCAGTCCCAGGTTGCATCTCCCTCGGAGAAGCATCCAATTCCCCTTCCCCCAAAGCCCCCCAGTGGATGAAGGAGAACCGAAGCAAGGCAACTGGGGGGAGTGGGGGGGGGGAGGGACCCTGCATGTCTGGTCTTCTCCTCCCGCAGGAATGCAAGAAGCCAGGATTGTCTCTCCGAAGGGACAAACGCAAGGAACCCAACGCAGCCAACTTGGCCGGCCAAGAGAGCCAGAGGGGCTGCCTTAAATGGAGTAGCACGGACTGTTTGTTGTTATCACAAGACACGCACCAGAGCGGTTTGTGTACCAGAGAAGCCGACAAAAAGGAGC
>JAXLNS010000144.1:49077-51577 GCA_037215915.1 Pantherophis vulpinus
AGGACCATGCATGAAAGATGGGGCTAACCAGTTGATTTTAGGGGTGTCTGCGGACTGGGCAGAGTTCACTGAATCCATGGCCGGATTTGGAGCTGGTTTGGGGGTTAAACCGGAGTCGGTCGACGGAGAGGGTTCATCCCATTGCAATTTGCAGACATCTATTTATATTTGGTCTGCCCAGATGTTATTGCAAGCTTAAACCAATTTTCGTTCCTCGCTTGCAAACCGCAGCCTTCTCGGAAAGTTGCCCCCAAGTGCCCTGTCCTCCCCCCCCCCACTTCCTATCTAGGGAGAGAGAGAACGAATGACCCACATTCTGCCTTTGTCAAAACAAGACATCACTTCTTTTTTTTTTTTTCCTTTTTAAGGGAAAAAAGTAGAACAAAAGGTTTGTCTGATTCTTTCCAAGAATCCGGGCTGTAAACAGGAGGAAAAGGTGGCCTTTGGCTGCCCTCGGCTACGAAAGAACCTCCAAAACCAGCTGCAGCCAACCTCTTCAACAGCTGCAACCCTGGGCCTGGCATTGGATGATAAATTCAAATTTTAAAAATGGGATTGCTAATGTAAGTCAATAAAAAAAAAATTAAAAACTGAACTGGTGTAGTTCAGCAATAAACAATGGAGAGCTTTAACATTAAACCGATTTTTTAATTGTTCAATGATGTATTACTGAAACAGTTTAATATAAACTATTATATTAATTATATGAATAGTTTATATTAAACTCATATCCTCCTCCCCTTCCCCACTCTGCAAAATAAAATAAAATAAAACACCCTTCTAACACTGATGATGTTACCTAGTTGGGTCATGAAACGTCTGAATGTCTGTAAGAAAACAAACAAGCTCAGAGAGCACCAAGGAGCCCCACACTCCTCCTCCTCCTCCCTCCTCCTCCTCCTCCCTCCTCTTCCCTCCTCCTCCTCACAATCCCCACTCCTTCTAGCACTGATGATGTTACTTACTTGGGCCATGAAACGTCTGCAAGAAACAACCAAGCTCAGAGGATACCAAGGAACCCCACACTCTTCCTCCTCCTCCTCTCCTCTCCTCCTCCCTCACCTCCTCCTCTCCTCTCTCCTCCTCCTCCTCCTCACTTCTAGCAGATGGATAGAAGAAGAAAAGTACTGATGCTTTTGAACTTTGGTGTGTGGTCTAATTGTTTAGGCATCAGACTAGAAAGCAGGAAAGAGAGAGTTCTCGTCCCACCCTTAGGCACGAAAGCCAGCTGGGTGACTTTGGGCCAGCCCAACCTACCTTAAAAGATTGTTGTTGTGAGAAAAATAGGAGGAGGAAGGTCTGGATATGTTCACACCGCCTTGAGCAATTTGCAAAAATAATAAAGGTAACATGCAGATTAGTAGGTTAGGTAGGTAGGTAGGTTAGGTAGGTAGGTAGGTAGGTAGGTAGGTAGGTAGAGATAGATAGATAGATAGATAGATAGATAGATAGATAGATAGATAGATAGATAGATAGATAGATAATTAGATGATAGATAGATAGATAGATAGATAGATAGATAGATAGATAGATAGACAGACAGATACAGACAGACAGACAGATAGATAGATAGATAGATATATGAGAGATAGAGAAATAGATAGATAGACAGACAGATAGATAGAAAGAAAGATAAATAGACAGACAGACAGACAGACGGATAGATAGATAGATAGATAGATAGACAGACAGACAGACAGACACACCGGCAACTAATGAATTACCCTTACTACCAGCAAGTTTCTAGTCCCTAAGTTTGCCAAGGCAGGCTTGCAGTGAATATGCCGAGGAAACAAAAATGCCAGAAAGGGGAATGAATGGTTTCCAGAGTTTTGCTTCGTGTAAAACAACCATTCTCAATTTGCAGGGCGAGCCACTCTTTTTAATGAGCAGGCCACTCCCCACTGCAGCGCGAAGCCTTTTGGAGGATTCACTGTTTTCGAGAGGGACCAGCACACAAAACTTCACAAGGGCACTTACTGGTTTCTTTCCAGGACCAGAACAAGTTCCTTGTTGCCACCCCACTGTCATGGCTACCTCTCCGTGATCAGGTGGCGGGGCCTGAATTTAAAAAAAGAGAGAGAGAAAGATTAAAATTGTAAGCACACACTTTGCTTCCGACATACTTAAACCAGAAGGAAAAACGTTGTCCATCATCAGCCAGTATGTACAGTATAGGTGGTACCTTGCTCAATAGTAGGAACTGTGAGAGGGATCGTGGAGTCCTAGTGGACAACTACTTAAATAGGAGCCAGCCGTGTGCAGCAGCTGCCAAAAAAGCCAACACAGTCCTAGGCTGCATTAACAGAGGGATGGAATCACGATCATGTGAAGTGTTAATACCAGTTTATGATGCCTTGGTAAGGCCACACTTGGAATTCTGCATTCAGTTTTGGTCGCCACGATGTAAAAAAGATGTAGAGACTCTAGAAAGAGTGCAGAGAAAGAGCAGGAAAGAGGATTAGGGGACTGGAGGCTAAAACATAGGAAGAACGGTTGC
>JAXLNS010000144.1:56577-76878 GCA_037215915.1 Pantherophis vulpinus
GCCTGCCTCATGAAGTAGCACTTTCCGCTTCACGGGGCTTCTTCAAGGAGAAACTGGCAAGACCTCCATCCAGGTATTACAGCGGACTTTCCACTACAGGTAGTCCTCGACTTACAACAGTTCGCTTAGTGACCATTTTCAAAGTTACAACGGCGCCGAAAAAAGGGACGTACGACCATTATTCACACTTATGACCGCTGCAGCCTCCCCAGGGTCACGGGGTCAAAATTCAGATGCTTGGCAACTGGTTCATATTTATGACGGTTGAACTGTCCCGGGGTCACGCAATCCCTTTTTGCGACCTTCTGACAAGTCCATGGAAAGCTGGATTCACTTAACGACTGTGTCACTCATTTAACAACGCTAGCTAGATCCACCCTCCAAAGCAAAACTCAAGAGGGAAGAATATGCTCTCCATATTGAATATGCAATCCAATGCTCTCTCTGTCATACAGGATGTATCAAAATAGATATATAAAAATTGGGGAAGCGAGTGGGGTCTTGGATGGGTGTTTGAGGAAAAGGACTTCGGTTCTGACATCTTCAGTATCCAATCAGGATAAAGCTAGAAGGGAAGAGGAAGGGGCTCAGTTTATTTTCCAAAGAACCCAGGGGTGAAATCCAGCAGGTTCTGACAGGTTCTGGCGAACCGGTAGCGGAAATTTTGAGTAGTTCAGAGAACTGGGAAATCAGTACCCTTCCCCCAGGCTTAGGGAGGGAATGGGGATTTTGCAGTATCCTTCCCCTGTCACGCCCACCAAGCCACGCCACCAAGCACACCCACAGAAGTGGTAATTTTAAAAAAATTGGATTTCACCACTGAAAGAACCAGAAGGCAGACAAGAAGCAATGGGTGGAGAAACTAATCAAGGAGAGAAGCAAACAAAAATAATACAGAACGCATCATTCTGTATTTATTTATTCGTTTTTATTATATTTATGGTAGTGTATACTGGAGGTGGTGACTCTTTTGAGAGCTGTAGGCAACGAAATTTCATTTTAAATGCCTGCCGGTTAGGGTAATCAAAGCAAAGTTATTATTCTATTCTCTTCTAACCTGGAATTAAGGAGAAACTTCCTGACAGTGAGAACAATTATCCAGTGGAACAGCTTGCCACCAGAAGTTGTGGATGCTCCATCACTGGAGGTTTTTACGAAGAGGACTGGACAGCCCCTTGCCTGGAATGGTATAAGGTCTCCTGTTTAGAGCAGGGGGCTGGACTAGAAGACCTCCAAGGTCCCTTCCAGCTCTATTATGATTGATTGATTGATTGATTGATTGATTGATTGAAACTGATCGGTGTTTATGGATGCTAGCTCATGATGTTCCCGGATGCAGAGAGCATCCCTGAAGAACAACTAGCGGTCAGAAGACGTGATGGAAACTCTTAAACTGCACAAGACACGGACAGATTTCACCATGGTTTCAACTGAGAAGCTGTGAGCATCCTAAACAAAAGCCCGTCCAGAAATGCGAGAGAATTCCTAGAAGCCTGGTGCTCAGACAAATTGGCTATCGACAGGCACATAGAGAGAAACGACATTTACAAACCCTTCAAGAGAGACAATCAAAACAGCTCAAAAGGATACAAAAAAAAAAAGGCAAAGCATTTCCTGGCCAGCAATCAACACCCAGCTAAGCAGAGATTAACACCAAAAATTAACCCCCTTAGAGCAACAATTTGTACTACCAAGAACCTTGGTAGTTCACTGGTCTAAAGCACCCTGTTATTAAGACCAGCTGCCTGCAATTACTGCAGTTCGAATCTCGCCAAGGCTCAAGGTTGACTCAGCCTTCCATCCTTTCCTAAGGTAGGTAAATTGAGGACCCGGATTGTGGGGGCAATAAACTGACTTTGTATAAAATATACAAAAGTATGAAGGCTATTGCTTAACGCATTGTAAGCCGCCCTGAGTCTCCGGAGAAAGGTGGCATATAAATCAAATTTAAAAAAAAAAACAATCAAGAAGTAAAGGATACCCCCAATCAAGGGACTGCCAACTGAGATAAACAATCAAACATAAACCGCCTAATGGGACACTGATACAGCAGCCACTTGCATATAAATAGAGAAAGACCCTCCTCCCTTCTAGCACTGATGATGTTACCTAGTTGGGTAATAAAAGGTCTTCAATAAAGGAATCAAGTTCAGAGAGCACCAGGGACCACACAGTCCTCCTTCCCCTCCTCCTCTCCAAAAATCCCACTCCTTTCTAACACTGGTGATGTTACCTTGTTGGGTCATGAAACGTCCCTCAAGAAAACTACCAAGCTCAGGGAGCATCAAGGACCCTGCAGTCCTCCTCCTCCTCCTCCTTTTTCCCTGTCCTCCTCCTGCTCCTCATCTCCACAAACCCTACTTAGTTGTGCTTTTTCGGTGACGCTTTGATGTTGGGTGCCCATTTTTAGGTCGTGAGATACGGTAGAACCTAGAAATTTGAAGGCCTCTACTGTCGACACTGGGTTGTCTAGTATTGTGAGAGGTGGAAGTACGGAAGGTTTTCTCCTAAAGTCCACCACCACTTTTTATGGTTTTGAGTGTGCTCAGTTCCAGATTGTTCTGGTCGCACCACGAGGCTAGTTGTTCAACCTCCCGTCTTTACGCGGATTCACCGTTTGTCTCGAATGAGACCGATCACTGTTGTGTCCTCTGCGAACTTCAGGAGTTTAACCGGCGGATCATCGAGATGCAGTCATTGGTATACAGAGAGAAGAGAAGTGGGGAGAGCACACAGCCTTGGGGGGCCCCTGTGCTAATTGTACAGGTATCTGATGCGATTCTGCTTAGCTTCACCTGCTGCTCCCTGTCTGAACACTTACAACTGTGTTCGGGGTACCTGTCGCTGGTTTAGCTTAGTTAGAAGAGTGTCTGGAATGATTGATTGATTGATTGATTGATTGATTATTCCGTATTTCTATGCCGCCCACTCTCTGAGGACTCTGGGCGGCTTACAACAATCGACAGTATACTAAATAGCATATTGCCCCCTAACAATCTGGGTCCTCATTTTACCCACCTCGGAAGGATGGAAGGCTGAGTCAACCTTGAGCCGGTGAGATTTGATCTGCTGAACTAGCAGTCAGCTGAAGTAGCTGCAGTACTGCACATCTAACCACTGCGCCACCCTCGGCCTCTGTGATGATGGTGTTGAATGCTGAACTAAAGTCTACAAAGAGGACTCTTGCGTAGGTCTTTGGAGATTCAAGATGTTGTAGGATGCAGTCAGTGGTGGGTTTAAATTTTTTTTACTACCGGTTCTGTGGGCGTGGCTTGGTGGGCGTGGCATGTCTTGGTGGGCGTGGCAGGGGAAGGATACTGCAAATCTCCATTCTGTCCCCAATCCTGCAAAATCCCCATTTCCTCCTGATCAGCTGGGACTCGGGAGGCAGAGAATAGATGGGGGCGGGGCCAGTCAGAATTTTTACTACCGGTTCTCCGAACTACTCAAAATTTCCGCTACCGGTTCTCCAGAAACTGGTCAGAACCTGCTGAAACCCACCTCTGGATGTAGTGCAGAGCAGGGGTGGATTCTAAAATTTTTTACTACCGGTTCTGTGGGTGTGGCTTATTTTGTGGGTGTGGCTTGGTGGGGAGGTAATGTGACTGAGTGGGTGTGGCCAACTTTTTTTTTTTTTTTTTTTTACTTTTAAAAGCATTTTTTCTATAGAGGTTGCAGAAAAAAAATGGTTTTAGAAGCCTCTGACGAAGAATGCCTTTAAAAGCTTCTGGCGATCCCAGCTGAGTTGCCTCATCGTCAGAGGCTTCTAAAAGCATTTTTTTCTGCAACGGCTGAAGAAGTTGCAGAAAAAAATATTTTTAAAAGCCTCTGACGATCCCAGCTGAGTTGCCTGATCGTCAGAGGTTTTTTTTTTTAACTTTTAAAGTAAAAAAAATGCTTTTTCGGCCAAAGAGGTTGTAGAAAAAATGCTTTTAGAAGCCTCTGACGATCCCAGCTGAGCCGCACGATCATCAGAGGCTTTTTTTTTTTACTTTTAAAAGCATTTTTTCGGCCGAAGAGGTTGTAGAAAAAATGCTTTTAGAAGCCTCTGACGAAGAATGCCTTTAAAAGCTTCTGGCGATCCCAGCTGAGTTGCCTGATCGTCAGAGGCTTCTAAAAGCATTTTTTTTTTGCAACCTCTTTGGCCGAAGAAGTTGCAGAAAAAAATACTTTTAAAAGCCTCTGACGATCCCAGCTGAATTGCCTGATCGTCAGAGGGTTTTTTTGTTTTACTTTTAAAGTAAAAAAAATGCTTTTTCGGCCAAAGAGGTTGTAGAAAAAATGCTTTTGGAAGCCTCTGACGAACCCAGCTGAGCCGCGCGATCATTAGAGGCTTTTTTTTTTTTTACTTTTAAAAACATTTTTTCGGCCGAAGAGGTTGTAGAAAAAATGCTTTTAAAAGTAAAAAAAAAAAAAAAGCCTCTGATGAAGTGGGTGGGGTACGCGAGCGGCGACCAGGCTGGGGACCGGTTCGGGGGCGGTGGCCAGCCAATGTTATTACCGGTTCTCCAAACTACTACAAATTTTTACTACCGGTGCTTGCAAACCGGTGCGAACCGGGATCACTGGTGCAGAGCCATATTAACAGGCACAACGATGTCGCATGTCCCAAGGTTCCTTCCACGCAGTGCTCGTCCCACAACCCTAGCTAAATTGCAACACGCAATGCTTTGCGACACGCCTTAAACCACTAACGAAGGCAAATGCAGGAGCCGCTCAACAAATCCTCCCACAAAGCTCATGCAAACCCCGCTGTTATAGCAACTTGGAGTTTTTTGTGTGTGTGTGTTATGTTCCCTCGGTTTCCCAAAGAAATTTTCCCAATTTTTCCCCGGGACGAGGGTTCCCTTCGGGCAACAACGCAGAGTACTTTCTGCCCGACAATGAAGAAGACAAAGATTCTGGATAAATGCACAGCAACCACATTTATAATCCGGGGTGGGGTGGGGGGGACGCGGGGGACGCCCCCTTCGCTCTGCTTTCCCAGGCGCTGCTTTTGGCCAGCCTTCCCAAGGTGTCAACTGAACAAAGCGAAAAATGTGGTGTGACATTTTGTGGCATCTGCCCCCACATTTCAGGATAAAATGGGTTGTTGCGTCCAACGCTGGAGCTTTTTAAGAAGAGGTTGGATAACTATTTTTGTCTGAAGTGGTGTAGAGTTTCCTGCCTAAGCAGTGGGTTGGACTAGAAGACCTCCGAGGTCCCTTCCAACTCTGTTATCCTATTCTATTCTATTCTATTCTATTCTATTCTATTCTATTCTATTCTATTCTATTCTATTATTCTATTCTATTCTATTCTATTCTATTTCATTCTATTTTCTATTCCATTCCATTCTATATTCTATATTCTATATTCTATTTCTATTATTTCTATTTCTATTCTATTCTATTCTATTCTATTCTATTCTATTCTATTCTATTCTATTCTATTCTATTCTATTCTATTCTATTTCTATTTCATTCTATTTTCTATTCCATTCCATTCTATATTCTATATTCTATATTCTATATTCTATTTCTATTATTTCTATTTCTATTTCTATTTCTATTTCTATTATTCTATTCTATTCTATTCTATTCTATTCTATTCTATTCTATTCTATTCTATTCTATTCTATTCTATTCTATTCTATTCTATTCTATTCATACAAACAGACAGAAAAACTGTACAGAGAGCCCTCGGTTTACTCCGTTGCTCCGTTGCTAAGCGAGACAGTTTCTCAAGTGAGTTTTGCCCCATTTTACGACCTTTTCTTGCCACCGTTGTTAAGTGAATCACTGCAGTTGGTCCGTTAGGAACGCGGTTGTTAAAAGCGAACCTGGCTTCCCCGTGGACTTCCTCAACCATTAAGCCCAAAATTTACATTGCTGAGAAAATCTCTTACGTCCATTTTGCCCCTTTTACGACTTTCCTTGCCACGGTTGTTAAGTGAATCACAGCAATTGTTAAATTAGTAACATTGGTAGTTAAGCAAATCTGGCTCCCCCGTTGACTTTGCTTGTCGGGAAGGTCGCAAAAGGGGATTGCGTGACACCCTCCGGGACGCTGCGACCATCATAACTATGAATCGGTTGCCAAGGGTCTGAATTTTGATCACGTGACCAGGGGGAGGATGCTGCAACGGCCGTTAAGTGCGAAAAACCGTCGCCGTTGTCACTTCGAACGGTCACTAAACGGACCGTTGTAACTCGAGAACTACCTGTAGTTGAGCTTGGAAATATGCTCTTAAATCATTAAGCAAGTCACCATATAACCGGGCCTGATTTTACCAGCTTGTCTGCAGCCGTCATTAAGCGAACATTGAAGTTATTCAGTGAATATTACAGCCGTTAAGCGAAGCTGCTTGCACCAATGGGCGTTTTTTTTTCTGTTTTTTAATAGAAACTGGAAATAAATGCTGGAATCAGGCAAAAAACCACCAAAAATCAGAGTGAGGTGGCAGCGTCCCAAAAGTCACAGATTTTATGAAAAAAATGGAGTTTTTGTGAGTCAAACGATGGGAAGGATTCTGGGTGACTAAGAAATCGTATTAAAAGGTTTATCAGAGGCCTGGAGCAGCTAAATTCACACCGGCTTTCTCTGCCTCCACTGAGGAAGGGAACTTGCCAGCCATTTTCCCGCCTTCCGCAAAAATCTTCCTGTGAGGGAGTTTGAAAACAATAAATAAAATGAAACAATAAAAGTAAGAAAAAATAATAAAATAGATAATAAAATAGAAATAAATAAATAAAAGAAAGAATAATATAATAAAAGTAAAAGAATAAGACAATAAAACAAAAATAAAATAAAACAATAAAATAAAACATCACATCACATCACATAAGATAAAACAAAATAAAACAAAATAGGACAGTATAAGTAAAAAATAATAAACAAGATAAAATATAAACAAACAAATAAGGCAATAAAATGGGGTGGGGGGGAAGAATAAAAGTAAAAAAAAAAATTAAAAAGCCAATAAAACAAAAATAAAACAAAAAAACCATAATAAAATAAAACATCACATCACATCACATAATATAAGATAAAACAAAGTAAAACAAAATAGGACAGTATAAGTAAAAAATAATAAACAAGATAAAATATAAACAAACAAATAAGGCAATAAAATGGGGTGGGGGGAAGAATGACAGTAAAAAAATTAAAAAGCCAATAAAACAAAAATAAAATAAAATAAAACATAATCAAATAAAACATCACATCACATAAAACAAAGTAAAATAAAACAAAACAATAGAAGATAATATGATCCGTTTGGGGGTACACTGTCATAATTTTAAACTGTTTTAACAGGGTTGCTGATTTTAATTTTTGTTTCATTGTGATTTGTATTGGAATTCGTCATTTTGTAAGCCACCTTGAGTCCCCAGGGAGAAAGGCGGCATATAAATCGCAATAATAAATAAATAAATAAATAAATAAATAAATAAATAAATAAATAAATAAATAAATAAATAAATAAATAAATAAATAAATAAATAAATAAATAATTGAATTAAATTAAAATAAATACAACCAGATGAAAACTAAACTAAAATATACAAATAAAAAGAGAATAACGTAAATAAATTAGATAATAAAAATTAATTATTTATTTTATTTTATTTCATTTATTTTATTTTATTTTATTTATATACCGCCCTTCTTCAACAGGACTCAGGGCAGTGAACCGCCACGGTAAAACATAACATATAAAATTTAAAAGCAATTTAAAGAACATTAAATAATTTTGGCTATCCATTTAAAACAACCCGGGTTGTTTTAAATGGATAGCTGATAAATGATAAATTGATAAACTAAAACTAAACTAAAACTAAACTAAAACTAAACTAAAACTAAACTAAAACTAAACTAAAACTAAACCTAGAATAAAAAAATAATAATAAAAAGAAAAAAACCAAAATAAAACAAAATGAAATGAAATCCGACAGCAAAATTTTGACTGGCTGGCGTGTTGCTGCCTGAAGCTGCGGTCCAAGATTTGAAAATAATCACCATTTTTTTTTTTAAAAGGTTAGTGCAATTCAAATAAAGTTTGGAGGAGGAGGGGGAGAGGGGGGCAGATGTCAAACCGCAGCTGGAAAGTTGCACCCACACCAGTTTAGCGCAATTATTTGTTTTCACTTTGATTTTGTCTTTCTTGGGTTACTGCTGACTTCCTCCTGGCTGCTGTGAGATTTGTAGCTCCCAAGAATCCCTGCCGGATTCCAAGAAACGACTCCGGGCCCTGCGAGGCAGGCAGGCGTGGGGCAGAGCCCCCAGAGAGCCCACCCACCCACTGCCTTAAAAGGAGAAAAGGGTCGTTTTCTCTTGACCCCCAGAATCGTTGGCTTCTACCAGCCGAGGGTCTTTAGAGGAGATACGTCTACAAAATATTTTCCCCCTTCCCTCCCACCCACTCAACCTCCATGGCCCACCCGATAGATCAGGGGTTTTTAAACTTGGCAAATTTAAGATGGGTGGACTTCAATTCCCAGAATTCCCCAGCGAGCATACGGAGCTGAAATCCACACATACTGGCTGGGGAATTCTGGGAATTGAAGTCATCACATACTGGCTGGGGAATTCTGGGAACTGAAGTCGTCACATACTGGCTGGGGAATTCTGGGAATTGAAGTCAATATATACTGGCTGGGGAATTCTGGGAGTTGAAGTTAATACATAATGGCTGGGGAATTCTGGGAATTGAAGTCAATATATACTGGCTGGGGAATTCTGGGAATTGAAGTCGTCACATAATGACTGGGGAATTCTGGGAGTTGAAATCCACACATACTGGGTGGAGAATTCTGGGAATTGAAGTCAATATATACTGGCTGGGGAATTCCGGGAGTTGAAATGCATACATACTAACTGGGGAATTCTGGGAATTGAAGTCATCTCATACTGGCTGGGGAATTCTACAAACTAAAGTCCAAATATATTGGCTGGGGAGTTTGGGGAACTCACATATCTTAAAGGTGAACTTGAATTCCACACCTCTTCAATTTGTTTTCAAATTGAAAACAACCCTACTATTAGATGGTCATCATGGCTCCAAGATCAGAAGCAACAGCTGCAGTGCAACTCACTTTTGCAAACACGGTGGAGCCACGTGCAATGCTGTGGCACATGGGTTTTATTGATACACTCATATTTCTCTTTGGGGGGTGCTCTCTGAGCTTGGTAGGTTTTCTTGCAGACGTTTCATGACCCAACTAGGGAACGCTATCAGTGCTTAGTGGGGTTTTGTATATGTATATTCGAATGGCTTGCTCTAATGCAGGGGTCTCCAACCTTGGCAACTTGAAGACTTGTGGACTTCAACTCCCAGAGTTCCAGTTGCCAAGGTTGGAGATCCTTGCTCTTTATATCCATATACTGAGCAAAAGAGATGATCGAAGAGCCAAAAAGGGAACTAAAAAGACCAGAAGGCACCTCCTCACCAGCAATCAGCACCCAGATGAGTGTAGATTAACTCCAAGATTAACATCAGGCTAACAATCAAAAAGTAAGCCATACCCCCAATCAAGGAACTGGCAGACAAATTAATAATAAACATGGACGTGCTCAGCTGCAGATGAGTAGCAGCTGGAGGCCACGATTCGTCCTTGTGACTCATGGCCATCTAATGCCCCTGGTCTTCAGGGAAGGTTTTCACTCGCTTGGAGGGTTGGGGCATCCGCGCTGGCATCCCCCATCCTGCAAGGAAAGGCTCCGGATTGCTGACCGCCTGCCTCGCCCTCCTCACCCCCAGGGACCAGGCTCCAGCCTCCCCCTCTCCAATTTGCAGCCGCAGAACAGGTCAAGGGGGGTGCAGGCAGGCTGAGCCCCAGCCCGAAGGAAGAATGCCCGGCATGGGGTGGATGTGCCGAGCACAAAATAAACCCACGTTCCTTGCCACCCCCTCTCGGCACCCTAAATATAGAAGCCGAAGCAACAAACAGCCTGCTGGAGGAACCTGGGCTGAGTCTCTCTGTTGTGAATGGAATATACACACAACTGGCAGGAGAGCAAAACTATGCGGCATTTCGGGGTGTGTCACAGAAAGGGAGGGGGAAGAGAGAGAGAGAGAAAGAGAAAGAAAGAGAGAGAAAGAGAGAGAGAAAGAAAAAAAAGAGAGAGAGAGGAAGAGAGAGGGAGAGAGGAGGAAGAAAAAGAGAAAGAAAAAAAAAGAAGGGAGAAAGAGAGAGGGAAAGAGACAGATACAGAGAGAGAAACAGAGGAGGAAGAAAAAGAGAGAGGGAAAGAGAAGGAAAGAGAAATAGAGAGAGAGAGAAAGAAGGGGGAGAGAAGGAAACGGGAAACAGAAAAAAGAGAGGGAGACAGAAAGGGATGGGGAAGAGAAAGAGGGAGAAAGAGAGAGAGAAAGGGAAAGAGAAAACACAGAGAAAAGAGAGAGGGGGAAGGAAGGAAGGAAGGAAAGAGAGAGAGAGAGAGAGAGAAAGAAAAAGAAAGGAAGAGAGGAGGAAGATAAAGAAAAAGGAAAAGGAAAGAAAAAGAAAAAAGGGAGTAAGAGAGGGAAAGAGTGTGAAAGAGAAAGAGAGAGAGAGATACAGAGAGAGAAAAAGAGTGGAGGAAGAAAAAGAGAGAGAGAAAAAGAGAGAGACAGAGAGAGGAAGAGAGGAGGGAGAGAAAGAAAAAGGAAAAGGAAAGAAAAAGAAAGAAGGGAGTAAGAGAGGGAAAGAGTGTGAAAGAGAAAAAGAGAGAGAGATACAGAGAGAGAAAGAGTGGAGGAAGAAAAAGAGAGAGAAAAAGAGGGAAAGAGAAATAGAGAGAGAGAAAAAAGAAGGGACAGAGAAAGAAAGAAAGGGAAAAGGGAAACAAAAAAGAGGAGAGGGAGAGAGAGAGAGAGAAATGGGGAAGAGAAAGAGGGAGAGAGAAAGAGAGAGAGGGAAAGAGAAAAAACAGAAAAAAGAGAGAGGGGGAAGGAAGGAAGGAAAGAAGGAAGGAAGGAAGGAAGGAAGGAAGGAAGGAAGGAAGGAAGGAAGGAAGGAAGGTAAGAGAGAGAAAAGGCAGAAAGGCAAGAAGGAAGGAAGGGAAATGGAGGAGGAGAAAGGGAGGGAGAAGAGTGATGAGGGAAGGAAGAAAATGGAAAGGGAGGAAAGGAGTGAGTGAGAAAGGAAGGAGGCGGGGGAAGCAAATAGCGGGGAGAATAGAGGAAGGAAGGAAGGGAAGAAAGAAAGAGGGAGAGGGGAAGGAAGGAAAGAAGGAAGGAAGGAAAAGAGAGAGCATTTCATTTCGGAGATTAAAATTGGTCCAAGGGTTTAGAAAGAAAACTTTGCGTCCAACACTTCAAATGGGGGACCAGGAAGATTTGCCAAAAAGGGATTTTGACCACAATTTCTTCGCCCCCCCGCCCCCAAGATCTCACCTCCCCGCTTTGAGAGGCTTCTAATACGTCTTTCAGCTCCTCCTCCTCTTCATTCCATCCTGCACAGTCCTAAGACCCTCCCCAACGCCCCAGCCGTGAGTTTGCAGGCCACGAACTCACTTAACAACTGTCTTGCTTAGCAACGGAAACGTTGGGCTGCCCTGGGGTCATAAGTCAAGGACCACCTGCACAGGAAGAGAAGCCGGGGTCCCCGGGATATTAGCAGGAGAAATACAGTAGCAACTTCTCCCCCCCCCCGCAAAAAATATAAATTTTCATCGAAGTGCCTGGGGACGATGGGTTTTGAACGCCACGCGCACTGCCACTCTCCTGCAGCTGGGAAACAGCTGTTTGCAGAGGGAGCTCTGATGACTTAAGCCAGAGTCTGGGCGAACAAAGGGGTCTCTATCAAGAGAAGACCCCCCTGGCCGAACAGCTGAAATCACAGCCCCCAACCCAACCCTCATCCTTTTCTCTGCTCGGGTGAAAAGCGCTCCGAAAACTGAAAACATTTTCTATGTTTCTACAGGTAGTCCTCGACTTACGACCACCATCGAGCCTCAAACGTACGTTCGTTGTTAAGCGAGACATTGCTTAAGTGAACGTACGACCTTCCTTGTCACCGTTAAGGGAATCCCAGTGCGGTTGGCGGGTTGGCCGTTAAGTGTATCTGACTTCCCCCTTTACTTCGAGGGTCGCAAAAGGAGATCGGACACTGCAACCGTCATAAATATGAGTCAGGGGCCAAGCGTCTGAATTTGAATCATGTGAACCTGGGGATGCAACAAGGGTTGTAAGTGTGAAAAAATGGTCATAAGTGTGAAAAAATAGTTATGTGAAAAATGGCCACAAGTGTGTAAAAATGGTCGTAAGTGTGAAAAATGGTCGTAAGTGTGAAAAAATAGTGTGAAAAATGGTTGTAAGTGTGAAAAAATGGTCATAGATGTGAAAAATGGTCATAGGTGTGAAAAACGATTGTAAGTGTGAAAAAATGGTGAAAAAGTTCCTTTTTTCAGTGCTGCTGTAACTTCGGTCGGTCATTCAATGAACTGTTGTAAGCCAAGGACTGCCTCTATTTCTTTTCTGGGGCAGAACGACCCTCTAAAAGGATGCAAGTGACCAGCTGTCTGCAAGGAGTCTCAATCCTTCCATTCCCCACCATCCGGTCAGAGCTGAAGAAGCTTCTTGGATGAGAAGCGAAATGTCTTCAAAAGAAAAAAAAACAAGGAAGTCCAGATGCCTCCTGAAAAAAGCACCTTTGGGACGACGGTGACCTGGATGACGGAGAATCTCTACAGACATCCAAAAAAAAAGAGCCTTGGTGGCGCAGCAGACTAAAGCACTGTTAAGTAACACCAGCTGCCTGCAATTACTGCAAGTTGGAATCTCACCAGGCTCAAGGTTGACTCAGCCTTCCATCCTTTCTAAGGTGGGTAAAATGAGGACCCAGTTTGTGGGGGCAATAAGCTGACTTTGTATAAATATACAAAAGGATGAAGGCTATTGCTTAACGCATTGTAAGCCGCCCTGAGTCTCCGGAGAAGGGTGGCATATAAATCAAATTTAAAAAAAAAAAAAAAAAACCGCTCGAGCACAAATGATCCAAGCCAATCTTTACCTTTTCTGCCCCTTCAACCGATCGTCGGCTCCGTCCTCCGTCGGAAATCCAGCGGGGAGTGACAGATTCTCCTTGGGGTGGCCATTCTAAAAAATTAACCAAAATAATAATAATGATTACAAAATGGAGGAACGGGAAACCAATCTGCAAACCACCCCCACCCCCCAAAAAAAAGAAAGAAAGAAAAGAGGAAGAAGAGGAACAACCCTAAAATAAAATTTTGATTTATTTTTTTTTTTAAAAAAGGTCAATCAGAGTAGAGGTGGAAGGGACCTTGGAGGTCTTCTAGCCCAACCCAATTAAAGACGAGCATTTTCCCAGAGATGGCAAAGTCGATGGCCAGAGATCTGATCTGCATGGCTGTTCCTGGACCGTGGAGAACCTCCATGGTTCCATTCAGATGGAGGAGGACCTGCAGCCTTTGAGAAGCGGTGAATTAAAATCTGGGGAAGATGGGATGACCACGTCATGGCTGCGTTCCCACAGCCCCCTCAGCTCCAGACCAGGTGGGCTGCGTTAATGGGATCAAACCTGGGTCACCATGTCATATGAACGCAGCTCTGATTGGCAGCAGGTATCGGGGAAGTTCTGGGAGGACTTGATAGGTCAAACGCAGCTACAGACGAATTGTGATGAAACCTGGGTCAAGCATGTTGTGGGAACCCGGCTCTAACATGGAGTGAGTTTTCGGGATGTACTGTCCTGGGTGGTCCTGACAGATAAAGCTCAGCTAAATAATAGAGTAGAGTAGAGTAGAGTAGAGTAGAGTAGAGTAGAGTAGAGTAGAGTAGAGTAGAGTAGAGTAGAGTAGAGTAGAGTAGAGTAATAGAGTACAGTAGAGTAGAGTAGAGTAGAGTAATAGAGTACAGTAGAGTAGAGCAGAATAATACAGTAGATTAAATAGAGTACAATAGATTAGAGTAATAGAGTACAATAGAGGAGAGGAGAGTAGATGAATAGAGTAGAGTAGAGTAGAGTAGAGTAGAGTAGAGTAGAGTAGAGTAGAGTAGAGTAGAGTAGAGTAGAGTAGAGTAGAGTAGAGTAGAATAGAATAATAGAGTAGAGTAGAGTAGAGTAGAGTAGAAGAATAGAATAGAATAGGATTCAGAATAGAATAGAATAGAATAGAATAGAATAGAATAGAATAGAATAGAATAGAATAGAATAGAATAGAATAGAATAGAATAGAAAATATAAAGAAAATTAGAATAGAATAGAATAGAATATATGGAAAATGGAATGGAATGGAATAGAATAGAATAGAATAGAATAGAATTTTTTATTGGCCACACAAGGAATTTGTCTTGGTGCAAACGCTCTCAGTGTACATAAAAAGACAAGATATGTTCATCAAGAATCATAAGATAATCATAAGATAAGAATCATAAGATAATCATAAGATAAGAATCATAAGATACACCACTTAGTAATAGTCGTAGGTTACTAGTAAGCAATCAAACCATAAAGACCAAATTCGTTGTGTTGTGGGATCAAACCTGAGTCACCATGTCGTGTGAACCCAACTCTGATTGGCGGTAGGTTTCGGGGAAGTTCTGGGCGGACTTGATAGGTCAAACTCAGCTACAGACGGATTGTGTTGTGAGAAACCACTTCCATCGTCTGAAGAACTTCTCCTCCGCTTCTTGAGAATCGGTCTTTCTGGGCTCATGTGATTGTGGAGAGAGAGAGTTGGTGGAGGAGGCTTTGCCTTGGACATCTTTCTATCTTCGAGGTCTCTCTGGTTCTCCCCTCAGGCATGAAAGCCAACTGGGTGACTTTGGGCCAATCACCAGGAGACGGTGAGTTCTAGTATCTCCTTAGGCATGAAAGCCAACTGGGTGACTTTGGGCCAATCACCAGGAGACGGTGAGTTCTAGTATCTCCTTAGGCATGAAAGCCAACTGGGTGACTTTGGGCCAATCACCAGGAGACGGTGAGTTCTAGTATCTCCTTAGGCATGAAAGCCAACTGGATGACTTTGGGCCAATCACCAGGAGACGGTGAATTCTAGTATCTCCTTAGGCATGAAAGCCGGTTGGGTGACTTTGGGCCAATCACCAGGAGACAGTGAGTTCTAGTATCTCCTTAGGCATGAAAGCCAACTGGGTGACTTTGGGCCAATCACCAGAAGACGGCGAGTTTCTCTGGTTTCATGGTAGGGTGAGAAGTCCAGGAGGCTGCAGGGAAGGGCTGGGAAAGGGACAGCTGGACCTTCTAGGAAGCTTCTGTCCACCTCGTCCCCAAAGCAGTGCAAAGACAGTTCCCAAACGTCTCCAACTTCCCTTCTCCTTCAAAAGGGAACTTGTAACCAACCATGGTCAGGCAAGGAGAAGCAGGAGGAGAAAAGCAGAAGTGAAATGGAGGGTCTCCTTCCTCTCTGCAGTGGGGGTGGGGGTGGGGTTGGTGCCCATTCTCCTTCTTCTTCTCCGTGGGGTTTTGGTAGGTAACCCACTCAACCTTCCCAGCTCCATGGACAAAGCTCTCCACCTGCTCTTCTGGTCTGTCTGGGAAGAAGACTCTTCCCAGAATTCCTGGCCAGCATGCGGTAGGGAATTCTGGGATTTCTCTTCCCAAATACACCCAGAGAGGAAGTTTTGGAAAATAAACATCAAACAATTGTAAGTGCTCTTGTTCATGTCCATTTTCCTTCCTTCCCTTTGTTCCATCTCTTTCTCCTTCTTTCCGTCTCTCCTTCTCTCTCCACTTCCTTCTCTTCTTCCTTCCCTCTCTCCCTTTATTCCTCTCCCTCCCTCCTTCATTCTTCCTCCTTCTTCAATCCTCTTCATCCTCCCATCTCCTTCCTTCCTCCCTCCTTCTCCTTCCTTCATTCTTCCCACTCTCCTTCTCCTTCCTTCCTCTTCTTTCTTCCTTCCTTCTTCTTTCTCCCTCCTCCCTTCTTTCCTGTCTCCCTCTTTCTCCCTTTCTTCTCTCCTCCCTCCCTCCCTTTCTCCTTCCTTCATTCTTCCCACTCTCCTTCTCCTTCCTTCCTCTTCCCTTCTTCTTCTTCCTCCCTCCTTCCACCCTTCCTTCTTTCTCCTTCCTATTCTCCTTCCTGTTTCTTCTTTCTCCCTTCCTTCTTTCCTTCTTTCTCCTTTCTTATTCTCCCCCTCCTTCCCTCCATCTTTCTTCCTTCCTTCCTCCCTCTCTTTTCTTCATCGTCCTGCCTCCTTTTCTCTACTTTCTTCCTCTCCTTCCATTCTTCCTTCTTTCTCCTTCCTCCTCTCCTTCCTTTCTTCTTCCTTCCTCCTTCCTTTCCTCCTTTCCCTTTCTCTTATTCTCTCCTTCCCTCCATCTTTCTCCTTCCTTCCTACTTTCCTCCTTCCCTTTTCTTCATCGTCCTACCTCCCTTTCTCTTCTTTCTTCCTCTGTTCTTCTTCCTCCCTCCTTCCACCCTTCCTTCTTTCTTGTTCTTACTCTCTTTCCTTCCTCTTTCTTCTTTCTCCCTCCTTCCACCCTTCCTTCTTTCTTGTTCCTACTCTCCTTCCTTCCTCTTTCTTCTTTCTCCCTTCCTTCTTTCCTCCTTTCTCCTTCTCTCTCTTCTTATTCTCTCCATCCTTCCCTCCATCTTTCTCCTTCCTTCCTTCCTTCCTTTCTCTCCCTCCCTCTCTTTCCTTCATCGTCTGGCCTCCCGCTCTCCTTCTTCTTCCCCTCCTCCCTTCTGCCTTCCATTTGTTTTCATTACGCATTTTATTCTCCCAGCTCCTTGGAGGCCAGAGATAACTTTTTGGAGATGGTGTCATCTTTATAAATAACCGCTGAATTTCCCAATCGTTCAAAAGTGCAAAGATTTCTTGGAAATCTTTTTGCTCTTCGTCCTGCCCATCCTTTCTCTGCAACCGACACACCGGGGCACAAGTTGTACCGAACCCGAGGAGGGAATTTTTGCTGACTTGCTCAAATCCTTCACCTCTATGCAAAGTTTTCATGGGGGGGGGGGGGGTCATGGGGAGGGGGAGGGTTAAACCACCCTCTAACAGGAAGCTTGAAAAAAGAAAAAAACAGCCTTCCATGCTTCCCGTATCAAATTTCTCCTTTTCCACAAAATGATGAAGGGCTGTGTTTGCGAGTTAGTGTCTTAAAGATTAACAGAGTTGGAAGGGACCTTGGAGGTCATCTAGTCCAACCCCCTGCTCAAGCAGGAGGCCCTACACCATTTCTGAGAGATGGCAGTCCAGTCTCTTCTTGAAAGTCTGAAGTGATGGTGCTCCACAACGTCCGAAGGCAACTTCTGTTCCATGGGTTGATTGTTCTCACTTTCAGAAAATTTCTCATTTATTTCCAGGTTGAATCTCTCCTTGATCAGCTTCCATCCATTGTTCCTTGTCTGGCCTTCGGGTGCCTTGGAAAACAGCTCGACCCCCTTCCTCCTCTCTGGGGCAGCCCCTCAAATATGGGAAGATGCTCTCCTGTCTCCCCTGGTCCTTCTCTTCACTAGACTAGCCATGTCTTCTGTCCAACTATGATTCACTCAGATTTCTTTCTTTCTTTCTTTCTTTCTTCTTTCTTTCTTTCTTTCTTTCTTTCTTTCTTTCTTTCTTCTTTCTTCTTTCTTCTTTCTTTCTCTCTTTCTTTCTTTCTTTCTTCTTTCTTTCTTCTTTCTCTCTCTCTCTTTCTTCTTTCTTTCTCTTTCTTTCTTTCTTTCTTTTTCTTTCTTTCTTTCTTGTGCTTTGGAAAATAGCTCGACCCCCTTCCTCCTCTCTGGGGCAGCCCCTCAAATATTGGAAGATGCTCTCCTGTCTCCCCTGGTCCTTCTCTTCACTAGATTAGCCATGTCTTCTGTCCCACTATGATTCACTCAAATTTCTTTCTTTCTTCTTTCTTTCTTTCTTTCTTTCTTTCTTCTTCTTTCTTCTTCCTCTCTCTTCTTTCTTTTTCTTTCTTTCTTCTTTCTTCTTTCTCTCTCTCTTTTTTCTTTTTTCTTTCTTTCTTCTTTCTTTCTTCTTTCTTTCTTTCTTTCTTTCTTTCTTTCTTTCTTTCTTCTTTCTTTCTTTCTTTTCTTGTGCTTTGGAAAACAGCTTGACCCCCTTCCTCCTCTCTATGGCAGCCCTCAAAATATTGGAAGACTTGCTATCATGTCTGCCCTGGTCCTTCTCGCCATTAAACTAGACATGCCCAGTCCCTGCAACCGTTCTTCATATATTTTAGCCTCCAGTCCCTAATCCTCTTTGTTGCTCTTCTCTGCACTCTTTCTAGGCTCTCCACATCTTTTTTATAGTGTGGGGACCAAAGCTGGATCTTCTCTCACCCAACACCATTAGAACAGAAGAGAGCTGGAAGGGACCCTGGAGGTCTTCTAGTCCAAACCCCTTAATCAAGCAGGAGACCCTATATCATTCCAGACAAATGAGGGTCCCATCTCTTCTCAAAAACCTCCAGTCATCTCTGCAGAGACGGCAGCTGCGCTCTGCCCATGCTCTGAGGCCCTACTGAGAACTTCGCCCTTACTAAGCAGAAACAAAGCCCGCAGACTAGGTGCACAGGTAGCCCTCGACTTACGACAATTGTGCCCAAACATTTCCGTCGCTAAAGCGAGACAGTGGTTAAGTGAGTTTGGTCCCATTTTACGACCTTTCTGGGCCACCGCTGTTAAGCGAATCTGGATTCCCCGCTGAGTTTGCTTGTCAGAAGGGGATCGCATGACCTCACGGGACACTACGACCGTCATAACTATGAGTCAGCTGACATGCGTCTGAATTTTGATCACATGACCCTGGGGAGGCTGCAGAATTCCCTTTTTTCTGCTGTAACTTCACTCACTAAGCAAAAGGTTGTAAGTCGAGGACTAACCTGTTCTTGGAGGGCAGAAAACCAGGGCTGAAAAAAAGTCCAAGAGGAGGACATATTTTCAGGGCACTATGAACACGTGACCATGGAGATGCCACAACAGTCTTAAGTGTGAACAACTTTTTTTTCAGTGTCATAACTTTCAACAGTCACTAAACAAACAGTTCTAAGTCAAGGACTACCTGTATGTATTACACAGCTACCCCGAAAGCTAGCTTTACCAGCCTCAGTTAAACCTCGTGGGACAGAAATTTAAAGAGTGAATTTAACACGCTTGGGATAAACATGTGTCTATCATCTCACCAAAAATTAAAAAATAGATAGATACACAGAGAGGGGTGGGGGGAAGAGATGATAGATGGATAAATATATATATATATATATATATATAATGCATGTCTTCGCAGCCCTGAGTCTTCGAGAGGGGCGGCATACAAATTGAATTAATAAATAATTGAATTAATAAATATAGATAATGATAGATAGATAGATAGATAGATAGATAGATAGATAGATAGATAGACAGACAGATGAGATAGATAGATGATATATATGTATGTATAGACTAGATAAAGATAGATAGACAGTAGATAGAATAGATAGATAGATAGATAGATAGATAGATAGATAGATAGATAGATAGATAGATAGATAGATAGAGTAGATAGATAGATAGAGTAGATAGATGATAGGTAGTTAGGTGGGTAGATAAGATAGAGAGAGAGAAATGGATGATAGAGAGAGAGAGGAGGGGAGAGAGAGAGAAATGGATCATAGGTAGAGAGGGATAGAGGTAGAGAGAGGTAGAGACAAAGAGAGAGAAATGGATGAGAGAAAGAGAGAGAAAAGGAGGGAGGGAGAGAGAGATAAATGGATGAGAGGTAGAGAGAGGGATAGAGATAGAGAGACAGAGATACAGAGAGAGAGAGAGAGAGAGAGAGAAAGGAAGGAAGGAAGGAAGGAAGGAAGGAAGGAAGGAAGGAAAGAAAGAAAGAAAGAAGAAAGAAAGAAAGAAAGAAAGAAAAGAAAGAAAGAAAGAAAGAAAGAAAGAAAGAAAGCAAGCTGGGTCTTTTTCTGCCGTGGGTTTTCTCCATTTCCATGTTTGTCTCGGGAGCAGAAAACGGTCAGAAGAAGGGACGGTGCGAAAACATCTGCAGCAGCTGGGAGAGGCGGCTGGATTTCGGGCTGGGCGTGAGGAACAAACGGTTCTTCCTCCCAGCCAGTTGGCTTTACAGGGAGGAAAAAAAAAAACCTCGCGGGAGGAGCAGGGAGCGAATGGCGCTTGCCCGCCCTGTCTGACGGGTCAGGGAAGAGGCTGGCTTGACCTGCCGTTTGCAACCCATCTAGGCCATATAGAGGCATGATGGAGCCAGGCAGTTCCTGAAGCCACAAGAGAGGGAAGGAAGGAAGGAAAGAAAAGAAGGAAGGAAAGAAAGAAAAGAAAGAAAGAGAAAGGAGAGAGAGAAAGAAAGAAAGAAAGAACGAAAGAAAGAAAGAAAGAGAAAGAAAGAAGAAAGAAAGAAAAAGGAGGGAAAGAAAGGAA
>JAXLNS010000145.1:0-45000 GCA_037215915.1 Pantherophis vulpinus
AGAACATATAAAAACATATGAAATTCATAACCAAAAACAAGAAATAGATAAAATTATATTAGACTCAGAAAACAAATTAATTAGTAGAATCTATAAATTTCTTTTACACTATAAAATGGAAGAAGAGACAGTCAAAGAAACGATGATTAAATGGGCTCAAAACATCAAACATACAATACCTTTGGAAAAATGGGAAAAGTTCTGGCAGGTAAACATAAAATTAACAAAAGCAGTGGCGTATAAGGAAAACCAACTGAAAATGTTTTATAGGTGGCACATGTCTTCAACCAGACTGGCAAAAATACGGCCTAAAAATAGCCCGATCTGCTGGAAGTGTAAAAAGACACAAGGAACCTTCTATCATTTATGGTGGACATGCCCGGCAGCAAAGAAATTTTGATCTAATATTTGGTCTATAAAGTTTGTATCTATTGTGTGCTCATGCATTGTTGCGGTTGAAGCTGAAGTAGTCATTGACAGGTAGGACGTTGTAGCAGATAATTTTGTGTACTACGCTTAGGTCAGACTGTAGACAGCATAGTTCTAGGTTGTCCAAGCCCAAAATTTCAATCCTGGTGGCATAAGGTATTTTATTGCGAGCAGAGGAGTGGAGGACTCTTCTCGTGAAATACCTCTGGACGTGCTCAATTGTATTAATGTCTGATATGCAGTGTGGATTCCAGGCAGATGAGCTGTATTCAAGAATTGGTCTAGCAAAGGATTTGTATGCCCTAGTTTGCAGTACAATGTTACTGGAGAAGAAGCTTCACAATATTAGGTTAACAACTCTTAATGCCTTTTTGGAAATGCTGTTACAGTGAGCTCTCTCAAAATACAGAATCCGAATTCTTGTTTCTGTTCTTGTTGTTAGTATTGTTCATGCAAATGACCAATACCCGATAAAACTGACACATTGAAAAGCATGCAATTTCTCCCATTGAAATCAAATGATTTGCTTACATCTGGTCTTACTTCCAAGGTGTACCAAAAGTTTGAGGACAGCCTTCTGGCCAAAAATCAGAAGGCGTTTCAGAGTACTTTTAAAGGTAAAGGTTCCCCTTGCACATATGTGCTAGTCGTTCCCAACTCTGGGGGTCGGTGCTCAGCTCCATTTCAAAGCTGAAGAGCCAGCGCTGTCCGAAGTCATCTCCGTGGTCATGTGGCCAGCATAACTCAACGACAAAACCACACGGAACGCAGTTACCTTCCCACCAAAGGTGGTCCCTATTTTTCTATTTGCATTTTTTATGTGCTTTCGAACTGCTAGGTTGGCAAAAGCTGGGACAAGTAACGGGAGCTCACCCCATTACGCAGCACTACAGAACTCTAACTGCTGACCTTTCGATCAACAAGCTCAGTGTCTTAGCCACTGAGCCACCACATCCCTTAGAGCACTTTTACCAAAAAGCAAATTATAGTAAAAGTCATAAATATATACGAATTATAATTGGATGCATGGAGTAGCTAAATGTATGTAGCATTTACACTGGGGAGGAGAAAGGGTAAAAAATGATAGAGAGGCTAGGCAGACACAGGATATATATAATAACAAATAGATAACAAATATCTTATCAGTTAACACTTGCAATGTGTTAAAAAAAAAACACACATCACAATTTTGCTAATATCTTCTGAGATAGCCTGAACACAGTCTGCTTCTCAGTTGTGCTGGAAAAGTTTCTTTCTTTCCAAACAGCTATTTTTATATCTTATTATGAAGTATCCTAGAAGATAAAAATTCACTGCTATTGCTTTAGGTTGTTCCGAATCCGATGTCAAACTGGCATCCATTAATTTGTTCAGAACTGCAAGTAATTGGGAACTGTAATCCAATAATTGCTATGAAGTGAGATACTTATCTCAAGCATATATTTTTATGTTGAAGTGATCCAGGAACATTCTTAGTGAAAGAGACTATCTAACATTTCTCTCTCTCTCTCTCTCTCTCTCTCTCTCTCTCTCTCTCTCTCTCTCTCTCCCTCTCTCCCTCCCTCCCTCCCTCCCTCCCTCCCTCCTTCTCCCTCTCTCCCTCTCTCCTCTGTCATCTATCTATCCATCCATCATCTTTCTCATCTATCGATCTATCGATCTTTTATCTATCTAATCAACTAATTGGGACTTGCAAGACTACAGACAAGAAGAAAAAGAGAAATAAAAAAAAAATAACAATGGGTTCTCACAATTTTTTCAGCCAAGCACACAAATATCTTTCTCTGAAGGCATTATCATCTCCATCCAGCTTCCACTAGTCCATAGATTGTGACTTTACTCTTAAATCTCCTATCCTAGATTTCTAGAAATTGGAACTTCTGCTTACCTGATCCACCCTTTGCAACGAGGAAAATGTGAAGCTTTGCTTTGTCTTTCTAGAGAGACAAATCTTCCTGATCAGTGGTGAAATCCTCCTTGGATTGTCACCGGTTCGCTACCCGTGTATGTGTGGTGTGCGCCAAATGCATGCTGTGTGCGGGCATGCACGGTGCCTACCAAAAGCACGCTGCGCACGCATGCACAGCATGCACCAAAAGCACACTGCACACACATGTGCGGTGCATGCCAAATGCACATTTTGCATGGAAAAAGAAGACTTCACTAGGTAAATAGGTAAGTAGGTTCACTAGGTAAGTAGAACAGCGAGGGGGAGGAACAGCTGTGCCGCAGGATTTCCTGCTTTCTAGCAAAGCTAAATCGTGTGGCACAGCTGATCTTCGGAAATACTGGTTCATATGAACCGGTAGCTTTTTTTACCTACCAGTTTCACCGAACCAATAGGTTTTTAAACTACTGGTTCGACCAAACTGGTAGCTAACTATCAGTTCTCTCAAACTGGTAGCATTTTTTTTACTACTGGTTCGCCCAAACCGGTAGTTTTTATCATTACCAGTTTGCACGAACCAGAGCAAACCGGTAGCATTTCACCTGTTACCTTTGTTATCCTGTTACCCTGTGCACCCCTGTTCCTGATCCTTATTAGTTCTTTAGTATTTGATTTTCCTGGACTTTGATTGTCTTTACCCCGAGATAAATGGGTTGAATTAAACTGACAGATCAGATTTAGGTTTTCATTCTTCCACAACTGAACTTCTGGAGAGGAGCAGTCTCCTCATTCCCACAGATCTAACTGAGAGATTATTTTTCTTTTATCTTTCAGGGGAAAAAGCAAATGTGGGAAAAATAACTCAGACCCAAGAAGTAAGTCTCCCTAATATATTCACGAATCTTGCAAATGAGCAGACATTTTTTTTTCTAATTCTTTGCCAATACATTTTATTAATCAAAGCCTATTGATGGTGACTGCAGAGTATGACTTTTGTGACAATAGAATATCTTCAAGGCCTCACCTTATTTGTTTTATTTGCCTCTCCCATTTCTGATGCCTTTTAAATTTAAATGAGCTTATCTTTCTGCTCCATTTGCATTTGTAGTGAAATGAAAGGTAAGCAAGGAAAAAAGCTGAGTCAGCAAGGATTGTGCAAAGTACTAATAAACAGTGACTATGCAAAACGGGTTTGTAAGAACACTACGTAGTAGAGTGTGGGTGGCCTATCCAATGCGCACTAATGAGCTTGATAGAATTAACTCCAAGGAAATGTGAAAATGATTTCAGCCTTCTCCTTCCGCAACCCCCACTAACCAATCACTAGTTACCTTGTTAATTGGCACTCACAACTACGGCTCACAATTAGCAACCGTTTAAATCCCTACATAGTATGCATTTACAATTCATTCTTGCAGGCAGAATAACTAAACACAATTATGGACATGCTAAAGAGTGGGAAACGCAATCTGTTTTTTCCCCCCAACGGAATGACTGAGAACAACACAAGAATTCATTCATGTCAATATACTTTGAATAGGATTATTTTGTGGTGGATTATTGCCCAAGGTTTCTGAAAGATGATGGCTTTTCAAGATGCTGTGTGTTTGGGAGGAAGGCGCATCTTCTCCAATTTGCTCAAGACGGCTGCTATTGAAGGGGAGAAAATATGCAACTACTTGCACTCCAAATTTTACATCTTTTTAGCATTTGATTTACAGCTACTAAATAATTTGCCAAGTATAATTTGTAATTAAGTGTCTTCTTCTCATTCATATGCATACACTAATGAATATCTGTCATCATTCTGTTGTTGTTAATAGTCTCTTCATTGCTATTCTGGAATATCTTTAAAGATCAGACCAATTTTTCAACAGGTCAATATTCTTAGTATTCTTTTGATTATTTAAAGAACCAATTTATTTAGTTTTTCACTGCAAGAGTTGTTCTTTTTTTAAAATGTATGTTTGCTCAACTGAGATGAACAGAAGGCTTGAAAAAGATGGAGACTACAAAAACTCACTGCAAGGGTATCATGTACCAAAAGCTTATCTAGAGCAAAGATGAGGTCAGGTCTGTTTTGTTTATGGATTGAAGTTCACCAGAATAGAATAGAATGGAATGGAATGGAATGGAATGGAATGGAATGGAATGGAATAGAATAGAATAGAATAGAATAGAATAGAATAGAATAGAATAGAATAGAATAGAATAGAATAGAATTTTTTATTGGCCAAGTGTGATTGGACACACAAGGAATTTGTCTTTGGTGCATATGCTCTTAGTGTACATAAAGTAAAAATAAAATATATTCGTCAAGAATCATAAGATACAACACTTAGTGATAGTCATAGGATACTAATAAGCAATCAAATCATAGTAGGAAGCAATAAAAAGAATCTAAGTTGTAAAAATACAAACAACATGGATATAGCCATAAGTGGGAAGAGATAGATAATAGTAAGGAAGAGAAGAATAATAGTAATACAGTCTTAGTAAATTATTTGACAGTGTTGTGGGAATTAGTTGTTAAGCAGAGTGATGGCATTCGGGGAAAAACTGTCCTTGTGTCTAGTTGTTCTGTGTGCAGTGCTCTATAGCGTCATTTTGAGGGTAGGAGTTGAAACAATTTATGTACAGGATGTGAGGGGTCTGTAGATATTTTCCCAGCCCTCTTTTTGACTCGTGCAGTAGACAGGTCCTCAATGGAAGGCAGGTTGGTAGCCATTGTTTTTTCTGCAGTTCTAATTATCCATTGAAGTCTGTGTTTGTCTTGTTGGGTTGCAGAGTCAAATTGTGAAGTCAAACAAAAACCTCAGGAGAGATTCAACATGACGCAGTATGTAAGATCACACTTGAAATATCACATCCAGTTTTGGTCGCCACGATATAAAAAAGATGTTAAAAACTAGAAAGAGTGCAGAGAAGAGCAACAAAAATGAGTAGAGGATTGAAGGCTAAAACATTTGAAGAATGGTTGCAGGAATTAGGTATGTCTGATTTAGTGAAAAGAAGGGCTGGGAGTTGAAGTCCACCCATCTTCCAAGCTACCAAGGTTGAGAAACACTGCTGTAGAAGGTTTCACAGAGAAAAATTGGGGCGTGGGGCAGAATTATTAATAGAAAATCCATTGCCACCCCCAGAATAACATATAAATGGATCATTCAGAGACAGTGAAATTTTATGACCCTTTTGATGGGTTTATCCATTTAAATGGAAGTAATTTTGAGTAGTTCTATTATTTTTTAAAAAAATCTCCCTGAAATAAAAATTCTCTGGGTTTTAATGGTCGTACTCCAAATTATGGTTCCCAAATGTCAACTCTAGCTGAAATGCTAATGTCCCTATATATGCTTTTTGGAAAGGGAAGGGGAGAGAAATGTAAATTCAGCCTAAAATGTACCATTTCTTTCTCCAGAAGAAACACAGTTCCATAAATCAATCTTACTTTAAACAACAACAACAAAATATTGTTTTACATTAATATTCATCTTCAGCCCATAAGCACCTTCGTAGTAAGCAAAAGAGTGAGACCTTTGATTTTAGTACTTTCTTCTCCATCTTTGCCTTGCCATTCATTTCTTGAGGCGTGTATTGAGTCCCCTTTTTAATTTTATGCTGTCGGAATTATTCGCTTTCATGTTTCTATATTTTGTTAGGCTAAGAAGTGTTCTGCGCTCCATTTGATATTAGGAATGTAGAGGAACATAGGAGGAACACAACAACAGCAGAAAGTAAGCAGGATGCCAGTTAACTGAACTGCAGGTGAGGTATCTACTTTGAAGAAATACAGACTTGTTTTCCCCCTGGTGGCATATATTTTAAGTACCTGGAATACTGCCTCCAGTTTTGGTCTCCATGTTAAAAAAAAAGATGTTGAGACTTTGGAAAAAGTGCAGAGAAGGGCAATTGAGCTGATCAAGGACCTGGAGACTAAAACATAGGAAGAACGGTTGCAGGAATTGGGTGTGGCTAATCTAGAGAAGGGATTAAAGGGATAAAAGGGATGTGGTGGCTCAGTGGCTAAGATGCTGAGCTTGTCGATTGAAAGGTCAGCAGTTCAATGGTTCGAATCCCTAGTGCCACGTAATAGGGTGAGCTCCCGTTACTCATCCCAGCTTCTGCCAACTAGCAGTTCGAAAGCACGTAAAAAATGCAAGTTGAAAAATAGGGACCACCTTTGGTGGGAAGGTAACAGCGTTCCGTGCACCCTTGGCATTTAGTCATGCTGGCCACATGACCACGGAGACAACTTTGGACAGCGCTGGCTCTTCAGCTTTGTAATGGAGATGAAGCACCTCCCCTTAGAGTCAGGAACGACTAGCACATATGTGCGAGGGGAACCTTTACCTTTACCTTTAATCTAGAGAAAAGAATGGCTAGGGGTGACACGATAGCAGTATCCCAGTATTTGAGGGGCTGCCACAAAGAAGAGGGGGTCAACTTATTTTCCAACGCACCAGAAGTCAAGTCAAGAAATAATGGATAGAAACAAATCAAGGAGAGAAGCAACCTGGAATTAAGGAGAAACTTCCTAACAGTGAGGATAATTAACTAGTGCAACGACTTGCCTTCAGAAGTTGTGGGTGCTGATCAGCCGGATCTTCTTTTGTTACCCTGCACAGGAGAACGGAGCTGGAAAGCATGTTAGTAGAGTGGGGAGGGAATGGTGATTTTGCAGTAACCTTCCCCAGGAGTGGGGTGGGAATGGAAATTTTGCAGTATCCTTCCCCCAGGAGTGGGGTGGGAATGGAAATTTTGCAGTATCCTTCCTCTGGAGTGGGGTGGGAATGGAGATTTTGCAGTATCCTTCCCCCAGGAGTGGGGTGGGAATGGAAATTTTGCAGTATCCTTCACCTGGAGTGGGGTGGGAATGGAGATTTTGCAGTATCCTTCACCCAGGAGTGGGGAGGGAATGGAGATTTTGCAGTATCCTTCACCCAGGAGTGGGGAGGGAATGGAGATTTTGCAGTATCCTTCACCCAGGAGTGGGGTGGGAATGGAAAATTTGCAGTATCCTTCCCCCAGGAGTGGGGAGGTAATGTGGATTTTCCAGTATCATTCCCCTGAAGTGGGGTGGGAATGGAGATTTTGCAGTATCCTTTCCCTGCCATGCCCACCAAGCCACGCCCACCAAGCTACGTCACACCCACCAAGCCACACCCACAGGACCACTAGTATTTTTTTTTTAATCCCACCACTATGTGTGGAGAAGTACTGCTTTGGAGACGCCAAGAGTTTGTGATGGCTTTTGTGTATTCATGTTAGTCCATGCAAGATACTTTGATATTGCTTGGTCATTATGTTAATCCAAACTCACTAAGATTTGGATTTACTTACTAGGTCTTTCTCAGCAGCAGAAAGAAGAAGAAAAAGGCTGAAGAGAGATTAAAAACTATGGGGATTTGCAGGCATGTTTATGGACACAAAGAGGCGGGAAGTAATTTTCTTTTTATTTATTCCGTGAGTTATAATAATAATAATAAAAAAGCTTTAGATTTCTGGACTACTCAGTGAGGCAGGATTAAAAGAAAAAAACTGTACCATCTTAGGTGAACAATAATTATATATTCTGTGTGAGATAAAAAAAACATTCAGATGGAACCCTGTTGGTCCTCTCATCACGTTCAACAGAATTCATCTCCCTTGCTGTGCTCAGCATTAATAAAACAAGTTAATTGAGAGTGTCCTGACATACGGCATTCTTGCATGGTATGGGAGCAGCTCTGTAGCGGACAAGAAAAAAAAAGCTCTACAGAGAATCATTAAAACTGCCCAGAATATCATCGGACTCCAGCTACCAGCCCTGGACGACATCTTCGAATCTCGCTGTTTGAGAAAGTTGCATAACATTCTCAGAGACTCTTCCCATCCTGCTTACAAACTTTTTGGACTGTTGCCTTCTGGCAGAAGATTCAGAACAATTAAAACTCGGACCGCACGTTTCTGAATAGTTTTTATCCCAGAGCTATAATTGCACTCAACAATGAACTAAAGGGCCACCATCAATGAGCTGTTGGACAGTATTACTTGGTCCGTTGTGTGGATGTTTGGGTAGTGTAGGGGTGAGGAATTGTGGTGGGTGGGAGTGTGTTTGGGGATTGTTATGTGTGTTGGACCTGGTCTTTGGGTGTTAAGTGAATTTTGTTGTATGGGTATACTGTGTATACACGTACAATGACAATAAAGTTATTATTGAGTCTTCGGAGAGGGGCGGCATATAAATTGAATTAATTAAATTAAATTAAATTATTATTAAAGGAATTTATTTTGTCACAAACGTTATGCTTTCAAAGCCTTGAGGCTAGACTATAAGAAATCAGTGCCTGACCATCTTTGAAGGATCTACAGTAACTTCAAAAAGGTATGAATAAGCTCTATTAAAGAACAGAAATCTGATATGAATGGCTTTTTGAAAGCATCTGATAGGAGAAGACGTACAAAAGGAGGATATGTACATCAGTTGTTCGTGCTTCTTTCCCCAATTTGTAAACTATCAAGGTGAACATTGATCTTAAGGCCAGATAGGATAAGAATGTAATTTCCTGAAAATTTCCTGCAGCAAATTAACGTGTTGCAATAGACCTACACTACCTAGGAAATAAGAGGTGGGACATGATAGCAGTAGTCCAATATCTAAGGGGCTGCCACAAAGAAGATGGGGCCAAGCTATTTTTCAAAGCACCAGAAGGCAGGACAAGAAGCAATGGAGGGAAACTAATCAAGGAGAGAAGCAACCTAGAACTAAGAAGAAATTTTCTAACAGTGAGAACAATCAATCAGTGGAACAGCTTCCCTCCAGAAGTTGTGAGTGCTTCATCACTAGAGACATTTAAGAAGAGACTGGACAGTCATCTACCTGGAATGGTATAGGGTCTCCTGCTTGAGCAGGGAATTAGACAAGAAGACTTCCAAGGTCTCTTCCAGTTCTATTCTGATTGATAAACAGCAGGGCATCGAATAGAGTAGAGTAGAGTAGAGTAGAATAGAATAGAATAGAATAGAATAGAATAGAATAGAATAGAATAGAATAGAATAGAATAGAATAGAATAGAATAGAACACAACACAACACAACACAACACAACACAACACAATACAATACAATGAGTTGGAAGGGACCTTGGAGGTCGTCTAGTCCAACCCCCTGCTTAGGCAGGAAACCCTACACCACTTCAGACAAATGGTTATCCAACATCTTCTTAAAAACTTCCAGTGATGGAGCATTCACAACTTCTGGAAGCAAGTTGTTCCACTTAATTGTTCTAACTGTCAGGAAATTTCTCCTTTGTTCTAGGTTGCTTCTCTCCTTGATTAGTTTCCACCCATTGCTTCTTGTCCTGCCTTCGGGTGCTTTGGAGAATAGCTTGACTCCCTCTTCTTTGTGGCAGCCCCTGAGATATTGGAACACTGCTATCATGTCTCCCCGAGTCCTTCTTTTCGTTAAACTGGACATACCCAGTTCCTGCAACTGTTCTACATGTTTTAGCCTCCAGTCCCCTAATCATTTTTGTGGCTCTTCTCTTCTCTTCTCTTTCTAGAGTCTCCACATCTTGTTTACACCTTCACATTCATGTTCCCACTACTATACTCGCCAACTAATGGAAGGAATAGTGAAGACAGAGTGCTTGGTAGGATGGTGGCATGCATGGAAAGAGAAGAGAAGAGAAGAGAAGAGAAGAGAAGAGAAGAGGAGAGGAGAGGAGAGGAGAGGAGAGGAGAGGAGAGGAGAGGAGAGGAGAGGAGAGGAGAGGAGAGAAGAGAAGAGAAGAGAAGAGAAGAGAAGAGAAGAGAAGAGAAGAGAAGAGAAGAGAAGAGAAGAGAAGAGAAGAGAAGAGAAGAGAAGAGAAGAGAAGAGAAGAGAAGAGAAGAGAAGAAGAGTTGGAAGGGACCTTCGAGGTCTTCTAGTCCAATCCCCTGGTTAGGCAGGAAACCCTACACCACTTCAGACAAATGGTTATCCAACATCATCTTAAAATCTTCCAGTGTTGGACCACTCACAACTTCTGGAGGCAAGTTGTTCCACTGATTAATTGTTCTAACTGTCAGGAAATTTCTCCTTAGTTCTAGGTTACTTCTCTCCTTGATTAGTTTCCACCCATTGCTTCTTGTCCTGACCTCAGGTGCTTTGGAGAATAGCTTGAGAATAGCATTGGTATATGATCACTCAGTCATTTACAATATAGGCTATGGAAGTCAAAGAGATCTGTTGTGGAACTTCTAAATGTAAATTGGTCTACAAAAATAGACTTCACTGTGAATGAACAGGCATGTAACAGTGTTGACTAACAATTACTGCAAATTATGGGCGTGGATACTAAAGATGAATGCAAGGGAATATTTATCAGACAGAATTAGATGGCATTTCTGTCTTCCTGAATATATTTGTGCTACAAAGGATAATAGTTTAGCAACTGATCAAGAGGAGGAGAAAAAAATGACAACAGTTCCAGGAAACAATTCATATTTTAAGAAAAGTTGCAAATGCAACATTTGTCTTCAAAGAAAAGAAAGAGATGGGTAATATGAATTTGCTCAAGAAAAGTTATGAACAGATGTGCAGATGTTTATGTCATGCAAGGGCTGAGTTAGTTTTTTTTAAAAAAAATCTGTAGAAAATTGGTCAGAACAATTTTAGCCTTCCTGATATGGACTCCGTCTAGATTTAAATTGAAATGTTTACATATAGTACATGTGTCGATGGAGATTCTCAGTCATCCAGATCATTGTTTCAACTTCTACCCTCAAAATGAAGCTATAGTGCTCTGCATACCAGAACAACTACACACAAGGACAGTTTTTCCCCCAAATGCCATCACTCTGCTAAACAACTAATTCCCACAACACTGTCAAATTATTTACTAAGACTGTATTACTGTTATTCTTCTCATCCTTCCTAGTACCTATCCCTTCCCACTTATGGCTATATCCATGTTGCTTGTATTTTTACAACACAGATTGTTTTTATTGCTTCCTAGTATGATGTGATTGCTTATTAGTATCCTATGACTATCACTAAGTATTGTATCTTATGATTCTTGACGAATATATTTTATTTTTACTTTATGTACACTGAGAGCATATGCACCAAAGACAAATTCCTTGTGTGTCCAATCACACTTGGCCAATAAAGAATTCTATTCTGTTCTGTTCTGTTCTGCCCTGCCCTGCCCTGCCCTGCCCTGCCCTACCCTACCCTATTTTATTTTCTATTCTGTTCTATTCTATTCTGTTCTGTTCTCTTCGGTTCGGTTCGGTTCGGTTCTATCCTATCCTATCCTATCCTATCCTATCCTATCCTATCCTATCCTATCCTATCCTATCCTATCCTATCCTATCCTATCCTATCCTATCCTATCATGATTGTCTCAAAGGTGCTTTTTTCTTTTCTTTTCTTTTCTTTTCTTTTCTTTTCTTTTCTTTTCTTTTCTTTTCTTTTCTTTTCTTTTCTTTTCTTAAGGCAACTGGACTTTGTATTTCTTTGAAGACCTTTTACTTCTCATCCAAGAAGCTCCTTCAGTTCTGAACTGAAAAGAAAACAACAACAACAACAACAAAAAGCAGCTTTGGGACCTACAGTACATAGGCAGAATTATTTTTCTGTAGAGGATGTAGTATTTGCTCCTTAATTACTATTTTTTAAAGATGCCAAGTACAGCTGCTTAAGTCTCATGTGGCCAGATTTTTTTTAAAAATGGAGAAGCATTACTGGTTTTCTGAATTATTCTGAAATTCATGCAGGCATCGGAACTAGAAAAGCATTTTCAGTTGATTACCTTCCCCCTTCTCATCAACTTGTTGGCACATCCAGCGGTGTCAGAAAAGAGAGTCTCTATTCCCTTGACCTTCTGTTTAGCTAGTCTTGCCAAGTTAGGAAGGTATTAATGGTCTTTGGGGAAATGCAGTTTTCTTAAGAACTGTTGACTTTCCAAACCCTGAAATTCTTTTTTTTTTTCTTTAATTGTCCAGCTGCCTCTTTGGTCACTGCTGCATGCAAATCTCCCATCTCTTTCTTCAGCTCCAGGATCGTATTTCAACATTTTGTGGCATGGTTTATAGCTAAAACTTTAGTTTTACAGATAAAATTTGACGTTTTAAAAAATAGTTTTAAAGATGGAAGACCTTCGGGTTGCTCAGATATTGTTTCGTTATTAGTTTTTAATGTTATTTTTTAAAAATACTTTTTATTTGTTTATCAAAACATAACATATAGAAATAGAAAGAAAAAGATGGACAAACTTATAAAAGAAATACAAGAAAAGGAGGAAACAGAATATTATATGGTATGGGAGAAATGGTATGAATTTATTTATTTTATTTTATTTTATTTTATTTTATTTTATTTTATTTTATTTTATTTTATTTTATTTTATTATTTTATTTTATTTTATTTTATTTTATTTTATTTTATTTTATTTTATTTTATTTTATTTTATTTCTATACCGCCCTTCTCCCGTAGGACTCAGGGCGGTGTACAGCCTGATTAAAAGCACAAAGACAGACAAAATTTAAAAATAATTAAAATTATTAAATGATAGGCTCAATTATAAAACCCCCAAATTTAAAAACCCATTTTTAAAAACCAGTTAAAATCTTTACATTGATAGCCCAGCCTGGCGGAACAACAAGGTGGCTAGAGAGAGGGATAAAAGTCAAGGAAAGAGTAAATGAGGAAGATATAGGAGTTGAAATGCAGTAACATACAAGTGGAAATGGAACGGACACAGAATGTATGATTGCTATTGAGTACACTGTTATCTGTATGTATATAAATCAATATATGAACTACATGTATAAATGGAAAATTGAAGTAAGGGAGCAAAATGGATATGTAAGAAATGTTTATTAATGCGAAATTGTTGAAAAGAAGAAAATTGTAAAAATTTCTTTTTTAAAAAACTGTTTAATACAAATTATTTTTTTTAAAAAAAAGAAATAGAAAGAAAAATTAAAGTAATGGGAAAATAGGGGAGGAAAAGGGGAAGAGGAAAAAGTGTAAGGTAAAGGGAAGAAGAAAGAGAGAAGCGTTGACTTCCAACTCCTTTTGGTGCAGTAAAATAAGGTAATAGCATACAACCTCAACCCGAAGGTGCTTTTTCAAGAGGCAACTGGACTTTCTGGTTTTTCTTTGACAACGTTTCGCTTCTCATCCAAGAAGCTTCTTCAGCTCTGATCTGGATGGTGGGGATTGGCTGAATGAAATCCTTCCATTCCCCACCATCATCCAGTCAGAGCTGAAGAAGCTTCTTGGATGGGAAGTGAAACGTCTTCAAAGAAGAACCAGAAAGTCCAGTTGCCTTTTGAAAAAGCACCTTTGGGACAATCATGACCTGGATGATTGAGAATCTCCATAGATGTACAACCTCAATTTTTCCCTTTTGCATAATAATATATACTAGCCATTTCTATAACAAAGCCATACTTTTTGGAGTATAAGACACATCTTTTTCCCCCCAAAAGAGGATGGAAATATTGGTGCATCTTATAAACCGAATAAGGCCATTTTTTGCCTCCCAAATGGGCCCACAAAATGGGCCCATTTTTCACAAAAATGGGGTGCACAGAGGGTTTGGGAGGCCTGCAGAGTGCTCCTGGGGGCTGGGGAAGGCAAAAATATATTTTTTCTTGCTTACCTCTTTGAAATCTTGGTGTGTCTTATACACCGGTGTGTCTTATAGTCCGAAAAATACAGTATCTAATCAGCAAAATCAAAATTTCATTTTTTTTTTCACCTGAAGCACCAAATTCCAAAGCGGTTTCCAAGTAGAAACAAAATTGATATTAGTTCCATGTTATTTTGAAAATATTATTTGTTTTCATGTCTGCCTTAAAGACTGATACAGTCTAGAAAACCCTCTAGTCCCAACTTCCAACTACTTCTGTTCTCTTAATTTTTCATACCACTTTGACGACAACTCTAGTAGACCATGCGAATAAAAAAATCCATTTTCCTAAACAATTTCTTCAGGATATTTAATCCTAATGTTGTCTAATATGATAACATGTTTCAATCTGTTGAATAGGGTCTAGCTGTAGCTGAGTAATGCAATTTTTCACCCGGGCTCACAGTTCTGGTATATGATTAATGTCAGTGTCTCACAACTGACATAGAAAAGGGAGGAGAAGCCTGAACTTTTGCCTGCTAAATCCCTTTGAAGATTCGGTCTCCTCGGAGATGGGGAGGGGGGAGACATTCCTGTGACCTGACAAAGAAAGGAATAAGGAAAGTGACTTGGAAGATAGCCAATGAGAAGCAGAGAATTGGGGATCGGAAAGGGAGGGATTGGGGGGGGCAAAGGTCAGTACTGACCGCAATGAGTCAGGATCAGATTGCTGTCCTCGAATAAAGAGAAAATTTCCTTAAAGATCGGCAGTTTGGAAGTTCATTTATTTTGAGATAGCATCGAAACCTGACAGTTAATATACTTGATTTTATCTAGACTGGAGTTATCCTGATTAAGGGAGGTGGGTGTTTAGCACAGGATAGAGTAATACCAGTGTGGGATAGACAAATCAAAGCTTGTTTACTTCAGGTTCTGAAGCTCCATGCTGTTCTGCTAAAACTAAAGTTAATTAAAAGGCTCAGTAGTAATAGGTGAATTAAAAGCGGCAATGTAACTTCATTTTCATGGAGAATTTTGACTGTATCCATAAGCAAACATCAAAAGGACATTCTGTCTTGAGATAATGGATTGGAATTGTTATACGGAAGACCATCATTCTGGTAGACCAAATCAATAAAGTTGGCTTATTTCAATAGCTTGAAAGGGTTATTGGAGGAATAATACATTCTGCTTCTCCTTCGTGGTAATTGCTATTGAAGCTTAGGAGAAAAGCGAATCTTACCTGCATAACAAAGGATCAAAGAAATGAATTTTCATTACCGAGCACCTCTCCTTTACTCCAATGTATGAAATGCTTCCATTTGATTTGTAGCTTACTAAGTTGTTGTTGTTAATTGTGAAGTCATGTCCGATGCTTCGCGACCCCATGGACAACGTTCCTCCAGGTCTTCCTGTCCTCTACCATCCCCTGGAGACCATTTAAGCTCAGGCCGACTGCTTCAGTGACTCCATCCAGCCACCTCGTTCTCTGTCGTCCCCTTCTTCTTTTGCCCTCCATCTTTCCCAACATTAGGCTCTTCTCCAGGGAGTCCTTCCTTCTCATTAAGTGGCCAAAGTATTTCAGTTTCATCTTCAGGATCTGGCCTTCTAAAAAGCAGAGCTTACTTATTAGGAAGAGGAAAATTTTGTTAGGCTCTGAAGTCCTTGGAACTCTTGACATTTGCTAAGATAAAATCTTGAAGGGGTTGATGTTTTGCTTAAAACCAGGAGAACATTCCCAAAGTGACTTGGGAACAGTCATGGGTGTCTCATAACTCCCTGAGCCCTTTGAAGTCAGATAAAATCAAGTGCAGCTATTTCACAGATGGATTTTATATCCCGGGGCAATTGGATCACTGTACTACGGTGTCATTTTTATGTAAGTCAGCAGAAAACAGTAAAAAGGGCAAAGGCAACGTAGATGCAACAATATCGCTATAGATTTATTATCTGCCTCAGAATGGAATTGAATGTTACAACCTCAAACTTTCTCATCATACCGAAGCACCAAGTAGGTGTTGTAAAGTCATGGACTGCTCTTCTGTCACTCTTATGCTGAGAGGGAAGTTTTGTTACTTAAACCTGGATAAATCTTTTGAAGCTCGCACGCTCTTTTCCTCTCTCTTTAGTAGAACCATCAACCTGATTAGCACTAGGATGGATTAAAGTCCTCTTTAAGAAGCTATGAAGTATTTAGACGGACAGAGAGAATAAATTTGCCCTCTCTTTTTATTTGTTTATTTAATATCATACGCTTATAAGCCCTGTAAGTAGACTTTAAGCCAGTCACACGTCTTGGAAAGCCGAAAGAGCCCATCAAGAGCTCACGGGAGAAGAGTTGGAGACCAAAGTAATCAAAAGACAAGGAGGAGGAAATTCCTTCCTGTCCTTCTTTTACAGAAATAACCAGAAATGAAACAGTGGGAGGGCCTGTCTCCTCAAGACATGTCATCACAGGTCCCGCTTGCATTGTTGAAGATGAAATGTTAAAGACGGACGCAGAAGGAAACATCTGGAGATGCTTGGTTAGTCACAGCTGAAAATAGAATGTTTGCCATCGTGACTTTGTTGAACTGTTCAATTTATGTTCCTCTTAAGTTAAAAATGGAGTGACAAGTATAATTGTGTGCAAGTGAATCAACAATCTTGCATCCTGTTTGTAAGGTCCTGAAACATCTGGCTGATCACCCTTGGAAACAGGATGTCAAACTGGGCCTTCATCTTATCTACAAAAGACAATTCTCATTGACTTAGTCTTCTCTTTTCCTTTTGAAGCATCAAAAGGAAACTGTAAGGTTAAATAGTTAAGATGATTACATTTAATTCCTCAGAGACCAATTTTATCAATATGCAGTTTCTTAGAAACAAAAAACAATGTTTTTCCATGTTATATTTTTCTTAATCGTGGTATCCCAGATGGCATTCATTCAATTTACAACTGAAACATGGATTGTTTAATAGCTGTGGCCAAGGGAGAACAGATACTTACATAAACATGTATAGATGATGGCTATTATTCTTGAACTCCCAAAAGCTTCCTTGTTTACTCAAAAGTAGAGGATGAAGATGGGTGGGAATAAAAGTTATTTCACAAGAATAGAAACTCTTTCATCTGTTTGATCAGATTCCAAATCCAACATTCCTAAACCATTTCCTCAAAGAAGCCAATTTAGGAACACTTAAGTAAACAAGAGAGAAGTTACATGAAGGATTTCCCATCCCTGCCATTCTACATGTCACAGGAAGGAACTGAACAAACCTGTTGCCTCTTCATTCTCACCAGAAGGGCCACAACTGAAAGTAAACCTGCTGTAAAAGAAGTCAGAATGTAAAATATATAAGACATGTTTTTTATATATATAAAATAGGGACATAGTGGCTCAGTGGCTAAGACACTGAGCTTGTCGATCGAAAGGTCGGCAGTTCAGCAGTTCAAATCCCCAGTGCCGCATAACAACCTTTGGTGGGAAGGTAACAGTGTTCCGTGCGCCTTTGGCATTTAGTCATGCTGGCCACATGATCACGGAGATATCTTCAGACAGCACTGGCTCTTCGGCTTTGAAGCGGAGATGAGCACCGCCCCCTAGAGTCGGGAATGACTAGCACATATGTGCAAGGGGAACCTTTACCTATATAAAAACATAAAACATAGAAAAAACATGTTGAGACTCTGAAAAGAGAGTAGAGAAGAGCAACAGGAATGTTTAGGTGGCTGGAGGCCAGAACATTTGAAGAATAGTTACAGGAATTGGGTATATCTAGTTTAATGAAAAGAAAGATTAGGGGTGTTTCAATATTTGAGGGGCTCCTACAAAAATGATGGGTCAAACGATTTTCCCAAACACCAAAAGGCAAGATGAGAAACAATGAATGGAAACTAAGCAAGGAGAGAAGCAACCCAGAACTAAGGAAAAATTTCCGAATGGCGAGAACAGTGAACCAATGGAACAGCTTGCCTTCAGAAGCTGTGGGTGCTCCATCACAATAGTCCTTCAAAAAGAGACTGGGTAACCATTTATCTGAAATGGTATAGGGGTACAGGGGTGTCAAACTTGATTTCATTGAGGCCTGCATCAGGATTGTGTTTGACCTCGGGAGGCTGGGGCCAGGGAGGCGTGGCCAGCTCGACATCACTCGTGTCGGGGGCACCTGTGGTGGCCCGAGCAGTCTTCCAGTGAAAATGGGCTCCCGAGCCCCATTTTCAGCTTCGACGGCCTCCTGCAACCCACTGCCAGCAAAGACGGAGCTCGGGAGGGCTGCCCTCCCGAGCTCCGTTTTCACTGGCAGAGGCACCACGGGTTGGTCCTTCGCTGTTTCCAGGGTGGCACCACGGGCCAAATCGAAACACCCCAGCCCATGGGCCTTGAGTTTAACACCCCTGGTATAGGATCTCTTACTAGAGCAAGGGGTTGGACTAGAAGACGACCTACAAGACCCCTTCCAACCCTATTATTCTATGTTATTATCAGAGGTGGGTTTCAGCAGGTTCTGACCAGTTCTGGAGAACCGGTAGCGGAAATTTTGAGTAGTTCGGAGAACCGGTAGTAAAAATTCTGATTGGCCCCGCCCCCATCTATTCTCTGCCTCCCAAGTCCCAGCTGATCGGGAGGGAATGGGGATTTTGCAGTAACCTTCTCCTGGAGTGGGGAGGGAATGGAAATTTTACAGTATCCTTTCCCCCGCCATGGCCAGAAAGCCACGCCCACCATGCCATGCCACACCCACCAAGCCACACCCACAGAACCTGTAGTAAAAAAATTGGAAACCCACCACTGGTTATTATTCTATGTTCTAGAAGTTGCTCCTTTTTATAATTCTCTTTTTTCTTCATTATTTATTTTGCCACATTTTTGTTCTCTTCCTCTCTCTGTGTCGTATCCATGAAGCACCAAGGCTCAAATTCAGCTTAAATGAGTTTTTACTTCTCACTCTCTATTTGTAGAAGACATACTATAGAGTTCTTAGGAGAAAGATCCAGACATATTGTTGTTCCTCTAAGCCATGCTCTATTTCCATATTAACACTTTAGGTCGTGCTTTCCATGAAAGCTGCCCTCCCTTCTGTAAGCACTGCCCTCTTAGCAGCTAGTATCATAAAGAGCATATTATGATAATATAAGAAAATGAGGCACATATGTATTTATTTCTCAACTCCAGAAAAGTTATTTACATAAAACAGTCGGCAACAACAGGGCTATTTTGAAATATCCAGACTAAAAATGCCTGTTGAGCTTAAGACCACTTAAGTGCAAAAACACATCTTCTGAAAAAGGAACCTATAAAAATATCTCAAGAAATGCATGTTTCGGTTTTTAATTGCTAAAAGAAAAAAGAAAAAGAAAAAACAAGCAAGCAAGCAAGGGCTTCATAGACAATTAGATAATCACTTAGAGTGATTATACCTGAATGAAATGCATTAAATGGGATTTTGGCAAGGATCTGTTGTTGCATGTAGACCAACACATGTTTTATGAAGATTGCAGAGAGTTTTTATGTCTGAATACCCTTTTCAAATGAATCTGGTGTTTTAATTTGAAATTCACAATGAGTGGGCCCTAGGCTACTGCTCTGATTTAATTTCTATCATAAAATGTATACACTATTTAAAAGAAATGTAATGTGTGTATTCCTACATTGATGCGGTGGCTCAGTGGCTAAGACGCTGAGCTTGTCGATCAAAAGGTCGGCAGTTCAGCGGTTCGAATCCCTAGTGCTGCGTAACAGGGTGAGCTCCTGTTACTTGTCCCAGCTTCTGCCAACCTAGCAGTTCGAAAGCACGTAAAAAATGCAAGTAGAAAAATAGGGACCACCTTTGGTGGGAAGGGAACAGCATTCCATGCACCTTTGACATTGAGTCATGCCGGCCACATGACCACGGAGACTTCTTCGGACAGCGCTGGCTCTTGGGATTTGAAACAGAGATGAGCACCACCCCCTAGAGTTGGGAACGGCTAGCACAGATGTGCGAGGGGAACCTTTACCTTACATTGACTAGGGAAGTAGAATGGAATATTTTTTTGTGGCTTTGGAGGGCATATGTTAAGGAGATTCAGATGATATTTTATTTCAGTATGAAGGAATTTCTTCACTCTCTTCTAGCACTATTACCTAGTTGTTGTTTTTTTTTAATTTGATTTATATGCCGCCCTTCTCCGAAGACTCAGGGCAGCTTACAATGTGCTCAGCAATAGCCTTCATCCTTTTGTATATTTATACAAAGTCAGCTTATTGCCCCCACAAACTGGGTCCTCATTTCACCTACCTTAGAAAGGATGGAAGGCTGAGTCAACCTTGAGCCTTGGCGAGATTCGAACCCTGCAGTAATTGCAGGCAGCTGGTCTTAATAACCAGCTTAATATCAGGGTGCCTTAAACCCCTGTACTACCAAGGCTAGTTGGGTAATGAAACATCTGCAAACAACAACAACAACAACCAAGCTCAGAAAGCTCCAAGAATCCCACAATGCAATTCCCCTCCCTTCCTCTCGAGGCAATATAGTGAGAGAGGCATTTAATAAAGTCCTTTCTTCAATCTCCGCCTTCAACTGGTTGTGCAAGAAGGAAACAAATGTTCAGGCAATTTCAGGACATTATCTTCTAGACGTAAATGATGAATCCAACTCATTCAGACTTCTAGATGCAGTGAAAGACAAAGTAATACAGAGCATCTCAACTTCCCAAGACATTGCATTACAGATCTCCAAGCAGAGGTGGGCTGCTGCCAGTTCAGATCGGTTCAGCCGAACCGGTAATTCTGACCATCGGCTGGGCACATCCACCTGCCCTGGTGCTATCCCGTCCTATATATCTCACTCTCTGGCTCATTCGCCCCGCCCATGCAGACCAGCGGATTTTTGCGCCTGGTCCTCTCTACTCACTGCAGCTGCCCGAGAAGGTGTGCTGGAAGCCACGTGCATGAGATTGCTGTGTGTTTGAAGCCAAGCGCAAGTACGGAAGGTATGCGCACTCACATTTTCGGTCAGGTTCCGTAAAGTCTGGGGAAAAAAAACCTCAGCACGCAAAAGCAGTAACCAAGTTTGTTTATCCTGATATCGGTACCCACTGACCACCTTAAAGTGTTACAGAAAGGATGTCAGACTTCGATGCTATCTCAAAATAAATGAATTTCCATCTTTGTTGGAGCTGGCGCTCGTGCTCCCCATCACCCTTTAAACAGCCTACAGCTCCACCCCAGTGCAATCACTCAATTATTCAATTAACCCATATCCTCCCTCTCCCTTCCCATTCATCGCAATCCACTTAAGTTGTTCCACGCTGCTCCATCTTTCCTTCAAGTGTTGGATGGTGTGAAACTGCTTCAGTGCATGCCCCTGAAGTCATCTAGTATGCAGCTGGGAAGTGAGAGGCATGCCTTGGGGCTGACGACCCAGCAGAACAGGCACACAAGAAGGGTTGTCGGCGAAAGCATGCAGCGGCAGAATGGCGATCCCCAAATGAATGGCGGCCCCAAGTACCGTTGCAGGGTTGGGGCTGACATTCGGTTCTGCACTAGGCAAACCAGTTGTTAAATTATGTGAAGCCCACCCACCTCTGTCTCCAAGTAGCCATTTTGGAAAAACAAAGCTACCAACCCTCTTGGGTAAGAGATTGCGGAAATCTCTTCTAGCAATTTCAGATGGTCCTAACAGTGGAATTTTTTTTAAAAAAAATAGATTACAGATTACAGTTTTGACTGAATATTTGTATGTGTTCTGGTTGTGTCCAAAACCCTTTCATGACTATATGTCTCTAAGGCTCAGGCTTCAGATTCCGTTTTGAATGAACCTAATTTGTTTTTATCTTAATTCTTGGAATACTTTTTCGCCAGGCCTAATATCTTCTGTTTTCTTCGCTTTTGTGTGTTTTTAATATGCTAAATACCATTTTAAGACATTTTGAGTTTAGCTTGCGTTTGGGTGAATGAGGAGTAAGTAGAAATAGAATAACAGAGTTGGGAGGGACCTTGGAGGTCTTCTAGTCCAACTCCCTGCTTAGGCAGGAAACCCTACACCACTTCAGACAAATGGTTATCCAATATCTTCTTAAAAACTTCAAGTGTTGGAGCATTCACAATCTCTGGAGGCAAATTGTTCCACTGATTAATTGTTCTAACAGTCAGGAAATTTCTCCTTAGTTCTAAGTTGCTTCGCTCCTTGATTAGTTTCCACCCATTGCTTCTTGTTCTACTCTCAGGTGCTTTGGAGAATAGTTTGACTCCCTCTTCTTTGTGGGAGCCCCTGAGATATTGGAATACTGCTATCATGTCTCCCCTAGTCCTTCTTTTCATTAAACTAGACATACCCAGTTCCTGCAACCGTTCTTCATCTGAGGACAGGGTTCAGACAAGCTAGAGTTTTCTAGATTGCTTAACATTGGTTATCAGGTACTGGCATAAGGTAGTCTAATATTTCTCAAGTATTAGAAAGGGGAAGATATTTTCTAGCTTTTTGGGGGGCAGGAGGGACTTCTCTTCTCTGGTTAAGAGTAGAAGCAAGAAATACCAATCAAGACGATAAGTGTCTTATCACTCCAAGTTGTTCTAATTTGGTGGGGAGAGAATTTTTCATCCTTAAATTTAATAATTCCACTGATCCTTTGAGCAGATTAATTTAGATCCAATTTAATTTAGAAAGAGATGTTCATGTAAGTGTCTCCAATTGCAATCAATTGGCCTTCAAACTAGTTGGATTGTGATGAAAATGATAATTTACTACTAGTCTATTGGTATAAATTAGTCTATTGGTATAAATTATTCAGGATATTGCTTATAAGTGCTTTGTGCTTAGAGCTCGAAGCATTGTTAGAGATCCCACACACCTATATTACGGTCTGTTTCTGTTGCTCCCCTCTGGGAGGAGGTTTTGAAATATTTCTAGCAGGACTACCAGATTCTGTAACAGCTTTGTTCCCTAGGCCATCTGTCTGGTAAACTTGTAAGATTCATTTTTCTTGCTATGTATATGTATACATCCGGATTAGACTGTGTTGTTTCCCTGTGTCATATAATATATGTGGGTATATGCATAATTTTGAGGCGGTGACCTTCTGAGAGCTGCATGCAATGAAATTTCATTTTAATGTATGCCGATTAGTGTACATTCAAAGCAGGGGTGCTATTCAGCAGGTTCTGACAGGTTCTGGAGAACCGGTAGTAGAAATTTTGAGTAGTTCGGAGAACCGGTAAATACCATCTCTGGCTGGTCTCAGAGTGGGGTGGGAATGGAGATTTTGCAATATCCTTCCCCCAGGAGTGGGGAGGGAATGGGGATTTTGCAGTATCCTTCCCCCAGGAGTGGGGTGGGAATGGAGATTTTGCAATATCCTTCCCCCAGAAGTGGGGAGGGAATGGGGATTTTGCAGTATCCTTTCCCTGCCACGCCCACCAAGCCATGCCCATAGAACCAGTAGTAAAGAAAATTTGAATTCCACCACTGATTCAATATAGAGTCAATAAAGTCTATTCCATTCCATTCCATTCCATTCCACTCTATTCTAAATAAAAAAAATTCCATGCAAGAGCTGCAAGTTAATATACACACACTGGCTATAGCTGCTGCTAAAATGTGTTCAGATGTTGAGTCTGAGCAACCAAAATTGAAGAGTGACCTTGCACTTTTTGGTTAAGTGGAGGGAAAGCAGTGACTTTAGTTTGATGAGTTAGAAGGTGGGGGTACCCTGGTGTAGATTTTAACTAAAACCATTGATCTTTACAAATTATAGTGGGTTGACAACAGGAATACATCACAGCCAAGAAATACAGTGCAGGAAATTCATTTGGGCTCCTTTCGTCTCTCTTCCTAGACTTTCTTCTTCTTAAATACTCGTTCTTCCAAACAAATGCAAACAACAGTGAAAGCAAAATGGAGTCCAGCATTAGCCATTCTGAGAATAGAACAGAATAGAATAGAATAGAATAGAATAGAATAGAATAGAATAGAATAGAATAGAATAGAATAGAATAGAATAGAATAGAATAGAATAGAATAGAATAGAATAGAATAGAATAGAATAGAATATAGAGTAGAATAAAGTAGAGTGGAGTGGAGTGGAGTGGAGTGGAGTGGAGTGGAGTGGAGTGGAGTGGAGTGGAGTCAAGTCGAGTCGAATCGAACCGAACCGAACCTAACCGAACCGAACCGAACAGAACAGAACAGAACAGAACAGAACAGAACAGAACAGAACAGAACAGAACAGAACAGAACAGAAGGCAGAATATAGAGTAAAGTAGAGTGGAGTGGAGTGGAGTGGAGTGGAGTGGAGTGAAATAGAAATAGAGTAGATTAGATTAGATTAGAGTAGAGTAGAGTAGAGTAGATTAGATTAGAGTAGAGTAGAGTAGAGTAGAGTAGAGTAGAGTAGAGTAGAGTAGAGTAGAGTAGAGTAGAGTAGAGTAGAGTGGAATAGACTAGTATGCAGAATCGAGAATAGGAATAGAGAATAGAGAATAGGAATAGAGAATAGAGAATAGAGAATAGAGAATAGGAATAGGAATAGGAATAGGAATAGGAATAGGAATAGGAATAGGAATAGGAATAGGAATAGGAATAGGAATAGGAATAGGAATAGGAAAGGAACGGAACGGAACGGAACGGAACAGAACGGAACAGAACAGAACAGAACAAAATGGTAGGCGAATATAGAGTAGAGTAGAGTAGAGTAGAGTAGAGTAGAGTAGAGTAGAGTAGGGTAGGGTAGGGTAGGGTAGGGTAGGGTAGGGTAGGGTAGGGTAGGGTAGGGTAGGATAGGATAGGATAGGATAGGATAGGATAGGATAGAATAAAGCTTGAAGGGACCTATACTATTTCAGATAAGTGACTGTCCAGTCTCTTCTTAAAAACCTCCAGTGATGGAGTCCCCACAATTTCTGAAGGCAGCTTCTGTTCCACTGGTTAATGGTCCTCACTGCTAGGAATATGATGAAGCCTAAGGATACAAGGAGAGCAGGTATTTGAAGGAAATGAGTTTAACCCAATATCTATTACCGTCACTCTGTTTATCCACTTTCCTCTCCTGAGGTTGGCTAATAAATCTGGCAGACACCTGTTAAGTAACTGATATTGCCTCCTCGCCTAAAGGGACTGCGAGAGGTTTCTAATAAGAAGCTTAGATGACTGCCTAAATGCATGGTCTGGAGCTGTCCATCCAGCATTACTCAAAATCAGTTTGTTTGGGTTTTTTTTACTCCCCTTCCTGGATTTTTGCGCTGCACTTAGCATCATCTGCCTCTCAATGGCACCAGATACTGAACTCGAGTGGGAAAGGCCACTCGGTGAGCAATGAGCAAAGGTCAAAAGATTCAAGATCTCCACCAGCCCAGGCAGTCTTTAAACTGTCATCTTTGCAGATGGTACCATTAGCCCGGCATTCAGCTTAATGGCACACAGCATTTATCATGTTAGTGGAGGTGTGGGTTGCGCTGGCTCTCCAAACTTTAATAATCAAGGTCAGGGTGACCCAACACTTGTGAATGTTCTCACCAAGTAGAATTTCAAGACGGCACTATTTATAATAGCAGAGTGCTGTTCTATTTTTGTTTCCTCTTCTGTTAGGCAGCTATAAAACGCGGCTAGTAAAAAGGCATAGCGTGCCAAAAACATTCTTCGGCCTTTCTTCGAGTGAGTCTCATTCAGTTTGATCAAAAGGATGTTCCTTTCACTTTTTTCCCAAAAAAGGAAAATTTGGAAAAAAAATTCTCAATTTTCCTTCATTGCATATGTCCTGTCTTTGTTATAAAGCCATCTTTCTGGCAGCACGAAGGCCTTGAGAGTTTGATAGAAGAGAATATTTGTATCTTGTCCTCTCCTCCTCCTCCTCCTCCTCTTCCTCTTCCTCCTCTCCATAAACCCCATGTCAGTGTTCCAGAAAAAAAACCCAACTTCTATTCTATTTACTAGAATAGGTAAACAGGCACATCTGGGAAAACCCGAATCTGAGAGGTCCAGGTTAGTGGTGGGTTCCTCCCGGTTCGGTCCAGTTCGGCCGAGCTGGTAGCAGTGACGATATGACGTCACCGAACTGATTCTCCCCCCCTGCCCTCCCACATGATTCTTACCTTTTATTTGGTCCCACCCCCAATCTATTGCTGCCTCCTGAGTCCCAGCTGATGACTAGAGGGAAAAAAACTATTTAAACTCTTGCCGTGGGGCTTCAAAGGGCCGTCCTACAGCTGATCAGTGTTAAAAGCAAACAAATGAGTTGGGTCGTAAGTGCGAGGACTGGTCGTAAGTGTGAGGACCTTCCAGAAATGACTCTGACCAGCTAGCCACGCCCACCTAGTCACATGACCTCCAAGCTACAACCACAAAATAAGCCACGCCCACATAACCGGTAGTAAAAAAATTTAGAACCCAGCCCTGGTCCAGGTTTTCCCTCAGTAAAATGGTTTCCCAAAACCATCCCCTCACTCCTCAGTCGATCACGTGCTCCAATCAACCGCCATCCCATCTCGAGACCTCACTCTGACCACTCCTTCTCCAGATGAAGGATCGGCCTGACCTTGACTGACAGGAAGAATGCTATTATGTCTACAGACAACCATTCTACTAAATCCCCCCTCCTACTTTCCCACACATGAGAAGGTGGCAGCATGAAAGCTTCTGGCCTAATATGGCTTCCAAAGCTGACACCCCACTCCTTTCTGTCACAAATTTTCTGTTTTGATTTTCTGTTAAAAATCAAAAAACCTTCTGCAGAATTTCTGAAAGGAGAAATAATCTGAAATAGGACTTTTTGAGAAACAACTTCTGATGCAGCACCAGTGTATATACTGTATTTTTCGGAGTATAAGATGGTCTGAAGTATAAGACACACTCCAGTTTTTGGGGAGGAAAACAAGAAAAAAAAAATTCTGCCTCTGTCTACTAGCATCCATCGGTATTCATCTGGCTAGTATCCTTGCAGGAAATAGCAAACAGCCCGGTCAACTTCAGCATGTTATCGCAGCCTGATTCAGCACGAGCAGCTGATTGGTGGGTGGATCGACCTCCCAAAATACTGCCAATCAGCTGTTCCAGGCTGCAGGGATTGCCACAGACCATCACCACCTCCATGCCTCATGTTTTTGGCCTCTGTGCCTCGCGTTTTTGGCTTCCGAATGCTCTGTTTTAGATCCATTCCAGGCTGCGGGGATCACCACAGCACATTGCCACCGATCGCCACCTCTGCATGTTGCATTTTTGGCCTCCGCACATCATGTTTTCGGTCTCCACATGCCCCATTTTTGGCCTCTGTGCATCATTTTTTCAGGAGGTTCCAGCTGGCGGGGATCACTGCCACCACGGCCAATCCTCACTACCTGGAACTGCCTGAAAATGCAATGCGCAGAGGCCAAAAACGGGGTGTGTGGAGGATGAAAATACAATGCGTGGAGGCCAAAAATGTGATGCACAATGGTCAGAAATGTGAGGCATGGAGGCAGCGATGTGCTGTGGTGATCCCCGCAGCCTGGAACAGGTCTAAAACAGTGTGCAGAGGTCAAAAACGCGACTCGCGGAGGCCGAAAATGGCAGAAGGGTGGGGGCCAGCGGGTGGACAGGGCTACATTTGGTGTATAAGACACTCCCAAATTTTCACCCTCTTTGGGGGGGTAGGAAAGTGTGTCTTATACTCCAAAAAGTACAGTATTCTACACACAATGAGATGTGTTCTATAATATTTCTTTAATAGAATTCAAAAAACTCAACTTCCCCCCTGCAAACTTCTTAAGTTTTCATGATTACAAAATTCTCTCCATTTTTTAAAAAGCCTTTTCTTCGTAATGGATGAAGCTTTGGCTTAGAGCTATTATCTTTCTCTGCTCTGGTGTGATGACATCGTTCTTAAATATTCATTTCCTTATGAATCAGCCGGCAGTCCAGAGCCAAGTAAATGTGTTGCTTTCCAGACAAACAAATGAACAGATATATTCAAGGAACTGAATCTACAACACTGATTTCAGCTGTTTTAATACTCATTTCTCTCCCAAGGAAATATTAGATTGGCAAAGCGCTAGGAAAAACTTCATCAAAGCAAAAATTCTTAGGAGAAAGTAGCCGTAAAATAGATTTACATTTATAGTCTTTTGAGATTATTCAGGAGATACAAGTTTAATTCCTTATACTTTTTTTTTTAAAAAAGAAGATGCTGTTTTGATCTCATTTGGGGGAAAAGAACAGGATATATGTATGACTATTTAGTAACCCCAAAATGGTATAGATTACATATACCTATAAAATGGTAAAAAAAGAGAAATGGTATAGGATCTCCTGCTATAACAGGGGTTTGGATTGTAATACCTCCAAGGTCTGTTATTCTGTTCCAGCTCTGCTTTTCTGTGCTCTGAATTAACAAACTCTTTAATGGTCAAATTTTTAACATTTCTCTATAATAACAATCCATTATTTGCAGAGAAAGTAATAAAAGAGGTGGTAAAAATCAAAAGTAAGTAGAGAGTTTTTCTCACCTGTTTAATATCTTGGAATAATGGAAGCATCATTGACAGCGGTAGGATTCAGCCTGTTTAGACCAGTTTGGGTGAACCGGTAGCTCTGATGATCAACTGAGAGCGAACTGTTTTGCTCCGATGATCAGCTGGCCCCAGCCGCCTGCCCCTGTGCTATATCGACCTATATTTCCTTTGTTTGAAGCCCAGCTGATAGGCGCGGCAAAGCGGATTGCCGCACCTCAGCTGTTTTACTCACCAGGGCTGCAGTAGAAGGTAAGTTTAAGAGCTGTTTTCAAATGCACTGCACACGTGGGGAATGAGTGTTTGGCGCATGCTCAGTGAACCGATTGTTACACCGGTTGAATCACACCACTGATTATTGCTCTAGAACGCATTGTAAGTCGCCCTGAGTCTCCAGAGAAGGGCGGCATATAAATCGAACCAATCAATCAATCAATCAATCAATCAATCAATCAATAAATAAACAAACAAACAAATTTACATAAAGGAATACTTTGGGGAGAAGAGTAAACTAGTGAGTTGCCATTCGTGGAGGAAGAAAGAGCAGATTTTCATAAAATCATCCTTAGGATATTTGGTTATCCTTCAGCAAATCTAATACATCCTCAACAACCTGAGAATCAGAATTGGGCAAAATGAACTGGGTCTGTTTCTTATTTTTCAACCACTTTTTAAAAACATCAATCCATTCTTCAAAAGTTTAGTGTGATAAACGAGCTGTCAGCGTTCCAGCGCTGACATATTGAAAGGAGAGGAGAAGCTTGAACTTTTGCCTACTTAATTCCTTTGAAGATTCTGTTTCCTCGGAGATGGGAGGAGGGGGGGGCATTCCTGTGATCTGACGGAGTTGGGATGAGGAGAGTGGCTTGGAAGATAGCCAATGAGACGCAGAGAATTGGGGATCGGAAAGGGAAGGCTTGGGGGGCAGAGGTCAGTACTGACCGCGAAAAAGCCAGGGACAGATCACTATGCTCAATAAAGAGAAAATTTCCTCAAAGATCGGCAGTTTGGAAATTCATTTATTTTGAGATAGCATCGAAACCTGACACGAGCTTCTTCAATTGAGACTGACAGGGGGGTGGTTTCAATAACAATAAGTTTAGCCTTTACAGAGTTGAAAGGGACCTTGGAAGTCTTCTAGTCCAATTCCCTGCTCAAGCAGGAGACCCTATACCATTTCAGACAAGTGGCTGTCCAGTCTCTTTTTGAAAACCTGTAGTGTTGGAGCATCCACAACTTCTGGAGGCAAGTTGTTCCATTGGTTAATTGTTCTCACTGTCAGGAAATTTCTCCTTAGTTCTAGGTTGCTTCTCTCCTTGATTGGTTTCCAACCATTGCTTCTTGTTCTGCCTCCAGGTGCTTTGGAGAATATAATTGAATGGAAGGACATTAGCAGAGAAGAATCAATATTATCAAGATTAATAATCCAGTAAACAATATCCCAATCAGGGAACTTCTTTATTTGTTAATCAAATCATGGAAAGTGACTCTAGATGGTGTACAACATAACAGAATAACAGATTCACAGAGATGGAAGGGATCTTGGAGGTCTTCTAGTTCAACTACACCATTCCAGACAAGTGGCTGACCAGTCCAATCTCTTAAAAAGTCCCATCCAGTGTTGGACTACTCATAACGTCTGAAGGCAAGTCATTCCAGTGGTCAGGTTGGAAATTTCTCCTTAGTTCTTCATTTCTTCACAATTCTTCATTTGCTGCTCTTTTCTGCATTCTTTTCAGAGTCTCAAAATCTCTCTCTCTCTCTCTCTCTCTCTCTCTCTCTCTCTCTCTCTCTCTCTCTCTCTCTCTCTCTCTATATATATATATATATATATATATATATATATATATATATATATATATATATATATATATTATATAATATATAATATATAATATATATAATATATAATATATATAATTTATATTTTGCTGATAAAGAAATAAAGGGAGACTAGTATAGATCTATTTCAAGCTTTTTAGCATTCATCAGCTAGCCATATCCTTACTCAGATTCGAATTTGGGCTTCCTGCATGATAGGTAGTTGAATTAACCTTCTGAGCCACAAGTTCTCCTCCCTTCATCATCTTGAGCCAGGGGAAAGATTAAGTGTTTTTCTATCGAGACACCTGGCCTACCCCAACATGTGGGAGGGGGCATTCCGCTCCCTTTCACCTTTCAGCTCCAATCCATGAGCCTTCAAGCAGTTGCATTCACGACAACTGCCTAACATGCAGGAAGCCCAAGTTCGAATCTGAGTAAGGGTATGGCTAGCTGATGAAAGCTAAAAAGCTTGAAATAGATCTATACTAGTCTCCCTTTATTTCTTTATCAGCAAAATATAAATTTGGTATAAAATGGTTTGTCATGAATGCAACTGCTTGAGGGCTCCTGGATTGGCACTGAAAGGCGAAAGGGAGCAGGATGCCCTCTCCCAGATGTTGGGGTAGGCCAGGTGTCTCGATAGAAAAACACTTATATAACATATGTGTGTGTGTGTGTGTGTGTGTGTGTGTGTGTGTGTGTACAGTTAATATCTCGGGTTTCTTCCCCTTTAATGGCAAACATATCCCTAGAAGAGTAGCAGCGACGTTTCGACAAAATCACATTTGTCATTTTGCCCATCAGTTTGCCCATAAGAACCAAACCAAGAACTTCAGCCAGTAGATGACAAATGTGATTTTGTCGAAACGTCGCTGCTACCCTTCTAGGGATATATTTGCCATTACATGGGAAGAAACCCGAGATATTAACTGTACACACATATATACCCGTGAAAACTTACATAAACAAATATATATATATAATAAAATTATGCATTATGCCTTATCTCTTCCTCAGTTTCTTGAAAACATGCTAGAAATAAGCCATTGTAAAGAAAACCATTATTGAGGCCAAAGGGCAGAACAAAATAAAAATAAAATTAAAGTTTAGGAAACATAGGCAATCCTGTTGTCCATCTGAATGTGAGCTTTATCACTTATCAAAGAGAAAGGGGATTTTATCTGCTCCCGTAAAGGGGGAAAAATGGAATCTGATGAACTGAACTGCTCACAACTCGAGTAGAAACATTACGGAAACCGTTTTTTATGCCCAAATTTAACTGCTTCCTTCAAAATAAATAAATAAATAAAAGTTAGCGAGGCTTCCTCTGACAGGCTTGTCATCTTATGTGATCAGTAGCTTTATGGTGTTTTGTGATGGATTTAAAGGATTCTGTTCTCTTAATTGCATTTACATTCGCCAGATTAAAAATGCTGAAAGCTGCCAAATTCTGACAGGCACTGGTGATTGGATGAGGCAGGAGTCTTAAAGGAAAAAAATCAAACGTTAAACAAAAAATTATGACACCACTCTCAAATAAAAAGAAGATTTATGTTAGCGTGCAGTCATCTGGAACATGATAGCTGCCTCACACATTACAACGCAAAAGATAGCGAATGAAAACACGTCTCTCACGTGTTTATTTTTACCCTATTTCTCATGAATAAGGCTGTTCTTTAAGAACCAAGAACAACACTGTCTTGATCACAATATTATTATTAACAAGGTATCTGGGTTTTCGTTCGGTAACAAATTGACTGAGTTTCCCCAGCCTGCCTTCCTCTTGAAGCCATTTTTCCTAAGTAATAATCTCTTCTGACTTGTAAACCAAGTAAAACAAAAAAACCCAGAACAGAAAGTAACACAATTTTTTGTTCCTGAATGTTTTTGCCTCTTCAAACAAGCTAGCTCTCGCCTTCCCCTCAAGACTTGACTTTTTGCACAGATGTTGAGTTTTCCCCCCCTCCTTGCTAAGGAGCTTAAAAATAGAATAAAGAGGATGTTTGTGTGGGTATTGCCACGTGGGGACTGATGGGCAGCTGGTCTGTGGATCTAGTGCCACTAAGCTCATATTAGAAAGGAGAAATGAGACGTGTTTGATTTGAGACCTGTCCCCTATGCATGATGTAATCTTTTCACGGATTTTGAATGGAAATTCATAAACGTCAATTCGCCCTTAAGAAATTATATAAAAGAGAAGCTTGGGTACAAGCAGGCTGGATTGTAGGACCTCCTAACCAGAGGTGGGTTTCAGCAGGTTCTGACCAGTTCTGGAGAACCGGTAGTGGAAATTTTGAGTAGTTCGGAGAATCGGTAAATACCACCTCTGACTGGCCCCGCCCAGTGGTGGGATTCAAGTAATTTAACAACCGGTTCTCTGCCCTAATGATTTCTTCCAACAACCAGTTTGCCAAACTGCTCAGAAAGTTAACAACCGGTTCTCCCGAAATGGTGCGAACTGGCTGAATCCCACCACTGGCCCCGCCCCAGTCTATTCTCTGCCTCCCGAGTCCCAGCTGATCGGGAGGAAATGGGGATTTTGCAGTATCCTTCCCCTGGAGTGGGGAGGGAATGGAGATTTTACAGTATCCTTCCCCTCCCATGCCCATCAAGCCACGCCCACCAAGCCATGCCATGCCCAAGCTACACCCACAGAACCGGTAGTAAAAAAAAATTGGAATCCCACCACTGCTCCTAACCACGGTTACATTTTGTAATCTGTGGAACTGAATCTTTTTATTGGTAAAGCAAGCCTGCCTGGAGGCTATGCAGCCCCGAGTCACTTCAACCATGAGATGGAGCAACGTATAAATTTAATACATTGGTTAAAAAAAAACAAATTGTTGAAGCAAGTGGCAAGCAGGGTTCTGAGGACCACACAAAGGCTGAAGGTCAGATTATTTTTTCTGAAAGATGTTCTTGAGCTTGAAATGGCCTGTTGGGCACTCCAAAAATTAGGCACAGCTAAAATGAGAAAGTGGATCCTGGCAAGGATAATAACACAATTTATCACTTGTTGCTTGTATGTACACTTATGCACTGGAGACAAATGTCTTATGTGTTTAATCATACTTGGCCAATGAAGAATTCTCTTCTCTTCTCTTCTCTTCTCTTCTCTTCTCTTCTCTTCTCTTCTCTTCTCTTCTCTTCTCTTCTCTTCTCTTCTCTTCTCTTCTCTTCTCTTCTCTTCTCTTCTCTTCTCTTCTCTTCTCTTCTCTTCTCTCCTCTCCTCTCCTCTCCTCTCCTCTCCTCTCCTCTCCTCTCCTCTCCTCTCCCTTCTCTTCTCTCCTCTCCTCTCCTCTCCTCTCCTCTCCTCTCCTCTCCTCTCCTCTCCTCTCCTCTCCTCTCCTCTCCTCTCCTCTCCTCTCCTCTCCTCTTCTCTTCTCTTCTCTTCTCTCCTCTCCTCTCCTCTCCTCTCCTCTCCTCTCCTCTCCTCTCCTCTCCTCTCCTCTCCTCTCCCCCAGTATTATTAGGACAGTATTCTTCTGCTAAACCTTTGGGTTTCTTCCTTCTCAGCAAAGTTCAATCAACTGGCAGTAACAGAATAACGGAGTTGGAAGAGGCCTTGGACATCTTCTAGTCCAACCCCTGCTCAAGCAGAAGACCTATACCATTTCAGACAAATGATTGTCCAATTTCTTCTGAAAAACCTCCAGTGATGGAGCATCCACAATGTCTGAAGGCAAATATGATATATCATCTTATACTGTCTTTTCTACTTAAAGGAAAGGTCTACTCTCTTCTTTTTAATCAGTCTTTCTTATAAGTCTGGAAGATAACATTGTTCTTCAACTGTTAGCCAAGAAGTCAATGATGATGTCCATAAACATAATAACATTTTGCACTATTACCCTTTAATCAAAAAGTCACTGAACAGTACAGCTGTAAACCTAAGAAAGAAAGAAATTTCATAAACTCTTATCTAGTGTTTATGTAGGTTTTTTTTTTAAAAAAAAAACATATTTATTAGTTTTTTTCTTAATTATCTTAATGCTACCCCTATCATATTACTCGTTAATTTTACCCTGAGAAGTCTTCAACTGCATAGAATTTTATTATTCTGAGCAAATTTTCTTTATTTTTATTTTAGTTTTTTAGTTTTCTAACTTTGTTATTGAACCATGAACCAGTTTGGTCACTGACCATAATAAAAGCTGTTGTTTTTGCTTGTTGCCTAGGGAACCATAATTGTATAAGCTAATTGATAGCAGACTGGTCAATTAAAGGTTTCATCCTACCTGCTGGCTGCATGAATTGTTTGGTATAAGCCAAAGTTCACTAACAAAGACCGCATTTGAACTTGGAGAAGATACACGTCAAACATAGGTACAGATATAGATGGAGCAGGACAGAAACTTAAATGAAACTAAGCCAATTAAAGAGGATATGATTTAAAATTACAATCTCTTTGTGAATCAGGCAAAATCCAGTTTGAATTGTTGCTATCATTGGGGGGGGGGGGAATTACATATCAGAATAATGAGGCATCTCATTCTATTTTAATGATTTTCAGAAGAAGAAGAAGAAGAAGAAGAAGAAGAAGAAGAAGAAGAAGAAGAAGAAGAAGAAGAAGAAGAAGAAGAAGAAGAAGAAGAAGAAGAAGAAGAAGAAGAAGAAGAAGAAGAAGAAGGAGAAGAAGAAGAAGAAGAAGTTGTTTCTTCTCCTTGACACAGAAGTCAAAAAGTTAGGGAAACACATACTTGTTGCCATTTTTATGCTTTATGTCTTGGTTACTGTTGGTTTCTCAAATTTTGTGTTGATACTTAAAAACTTTGTAGGCCAAACTTCACTTTTGAGATGGGCAGCCATATACATAATGATCCTCATCCACAACTGATGAAGCTTCTTGGATGAGAAGCTAAACATCTTCTTTTTCCACAGAAAACAGTCCAGCTACCTTTTGAAAAAGCACCTTGAGATAACTATGACCTGAAAGACTGAGTACCTCCATAGACATTAATTTGTGCTGGCAATTTTTCAAAGGAAAACTGTACTCTCAAAAAACATGTATAACTCTGGAGGACATGGTGATAGTGGTTATCCCTGGGCTAAACAATGGTACACCTACATTTATCTAAAAATTTGGGAATAAAAGTGTTATTGGAATGATTTGTCTTTAAATAGTATTTGTACTATTTAGTCAGCTTTAGAATATAGTATGTCACCCTGCTGATTTTGCAGATAAGACGTTCCCTCTCATTCACCTACACATGGTTTCTGTTCCAAAACTGTGCCCAAGTGCTCTATTGGGGATTAGGATTAGAATAAAAGTTTGTGTTGAGCTGTGGTGGTGCGGTACTGCAGGGCTAATTCACTGCTCACTCCAGGAGTTCGATTCTGAACAGCTCAAGGTTGACTCAACCTTCCATCTTTCCGAGGTGGGTAAAATGAGGAACCAGATTGTTGGGGGCAAATGCTGATTCTGTAAACCGCTTAGAGGGGGCTGTAAATCACTGTGAAGCCAGTGGTGGGATTCAGCCAGTTCAGGCCAGTTCGGGCGAACTGGTAGTTAAATTGCTGGCTGGCCCCATCCCACCCCACCCCACCCCTTCCATGAGTCCCCACACACCCCATTTTGGCTCCCAGGTAAGTGCAGGGAGGCCTACTAGGCCCAAATCAGGGCATGGGGGATGCAGCACAGTCCCCCTCTGCCTGTTTTTGCTCCCAAGAGGCTGCAGGGAGGCCTACTAGGCCCAAAATGAGGCACGGGGTGTGTGTGTCCCCCCCCATGGCCTGTTTTTGCTCCTGGGGGGGCGCAGGAGGCCGAGTGCTGCCTGTCACACCCTCTGGCCATGCTCACCATGGCCACGCCCACCAGCCGGTCATTAGGGCAGACAACCGGTTGTTAAATTATTTGAATTCCACCACTGCGTGAAACGGTATATAAGTATAAGTGCTATTGCTATTGTGTGCTTTGAAAATATTTGAGAATGTTAAATATTTGGGCCGCTGTTTGAATGTTGCTCACATTCTTTGTTGCTCACAAAAGTAACCAATTCTTTTCCAGTTATTTGGGCCATTTTTGTGAAAAAAATGACACAGCTGCTTTAACAAATGGATATGGATTCATAAAATCAAAGCAAATTAGAAGCAAACCTACATCTTATTCATGATGGCCCAGGGTGCTTCTTCAAATCTGAGCAGAACTTAATATGAAACCTTTTCTCCCCTACTTGCCTCCATAGCTAATTGCCTTTGAGTTTGTCGGCTGCGAACTTATAATTGACCAAGTCAGAGAGAGGAGGGGATTTGAATGAGAACATTAAATAGCTCTTCATCCACTGTGTTCTTGATGAAGCCCCTCTGATCCTATACTACAATTAATGTTTAACTGTTGTCACTGCCAATGCTGCCATTAAGCAGACATCTAGCTACAATCTAAAGGAGATTTTGATTGATGATAGGCCATCAAGACATTGTTTACCCTTTGCAAAGACTGATCTTCTCCATGACCGTCTGTGTTTAACTTGATGTTTCAGATCTTCCAACAGTTTGCTGTAACTGACTCTGTTCCATTTCCTGCTGGTTGACCTCTTCTCTTTCCATCTATCTTTGGCTGCATTAGCTTCTCTAGAGAGATAGGTCTGAAGTAGGTTAATTGGAGCTTTTAACATTTATGCTTTCAGTGAGAAACTTGGGTTGGTTTAAAGAAGATGATCCATTGGCTTGTTTCTGGGCTATCCTTGATATTCTCAAGAGTCTTCTCCATCACCAAAGTTCAAAAGCATCAACACTCTTCCTATCCTGCTTCTTCAATGTCTAACTTTTGCTTTCATGTCAAAGGGAATACCGTGGCTTCCATAGTTCAAATTTTTGTAGGTATAGACTCATCGTGACCAGTGGAGAGGTGAGTCTATAGGTACCTGAGAAGAGCTTATTGTACAACCTTGCAGAAACCTGCCTTCCATCGAGGACATGTCTACTGCATGAGTCAGAAAGAGGGCTGTGAAAATATCTACAGACCCCTCACATCCTGGACATAAATTGTTTCAACTTCTACCCTCAAAACGATGCTATAGGGCTCTGCACACCAGAACAACTAGACACAAGGACAGTATTTTCCCGAATGCCATCACTCTGCTAAACAATCAATTCTCACAACACTGTCAAACTATTTACTAAGACTGTTTTACTGTTATTCTTCTCATATTTCCTATTACCTATCTCTTCCTACTTATGACTATAACCTTGTTGCTTCTATCTTTACAATTTATATTGTTTTATTTAGTTTCCTAGTGTGATTTGATTGCTTATTTAGTATCCTATGACTATCATTAAATGTTGTATCTTATGATTCTTGATGAATGTATTTTTATGTACACTGAGAGCATATGAACCAAAGACAAATTCCTTGTGTGTCCAATTACACTTGGCCAATAAGAAATTCTATTCTATTCTATTCTATTCTATTCTATTCTATTCTATTCTATTCTATTCTATTCTATTCTATTCTATTCTATTCTATTCTATTCTATTCTATTCTATTCTATTCTATTCCATTCTATTCCATTCTATTCTATTCTGGAGCTCAGAATATTCATCAAAAGCAGTGATAATGTGTTCAGTTCAACTTACTTATACTTTACTTCTGTATCTCCAACTCACCTTGTAGCATACTATAACTATAAGAAATGCTATGCTTCCTTATTGCTGAAAAGATCTTCTGTATATCTTTTGAAACAAGGAGCTAGATCAAGTCACCTCCACCATTTCTGAGTATAACTTCTCAGTTGAAATATTGTATATTTATTTTAATAATTATACCCAGTAATATGGCTGGAACAGTGACATTCTTGCAATAATTTTCTGATCCCAGTTTCAGGGAACTCAGCTACTTCAGTGCATTTCTTCATATTCCTGGGTCAGGCCTCATCTCTACCTTACGTAGAGTCTTGTCTGAAAAACATCCTTTCTCAGCTGGACTTCTAAGAAAGAAAGGCAGACGGTAATTTAATAAAATAACAATGTGCAAGAAAATGCATCACACTTCCTGCACGTAATTGGCTTTTCCCTGAATTCAGCCGTGGATTTTTTTTTGGCACATTGTTTCAATGGTCTGAGAGATGTATTAAAAAATGCCTGCAAAGGAGATATGCCAGAAGTGGTTTGTGAGTTATCATTACCAAATAATTAGAAAACATCATCTGTAATTTACATTTCTCAAATATTATCTGAGTGATCCTTAATAAATCCAAGTAGGCAACAAACTAGCTGACCTTTGACTCAGCCAGTGTGTTAGTGCATATGTATATCCTTTGGATAACATACCTCACTATAATATATATATATATAAAAATAAGAATAGCATGTCATATAATATATCATCATGTTCTTGTCAACAGTTAGATCTGGCTATTTGTTATTTATTTATTTATTTTGTCAAGCATATATAAGATAACAGGTAAAAGTATAAATATAATTTGAATACATGAAAAGAGTAAGTAAAAAGGAATATTGGGACAGGGATGGTAGGCATGCTGGTGCACTTATGGACACCCTCTTTATGGACCTCTTAGGAATGGGGTGAGGTCAACAGTAGACAGTCTAAGGTTAAAGTTATGTGAGTTTGGGGATGAAACCACAGAGTCAGGTAGTGCATTCCAGGCATTGACCACTCTGTTACTGAAGTCATATTTTCTGCAATCGAGTTTGGAGCAGTTTACCTTAAGTTTGCATCTATTGTGTGCTCATGTATTGTTGTGGTGGAAGCTGAAGTAGTCATTGACAGGTAGGACATTGTGGCAGATAATTTTATGTACTATGCTTAGGTCAGACTGAAGTCGGTGTAGTTCTAAGTTGCCTAAGCTCAAAATTTGGAGTCTAGTGGCATAAGGTATTTTATTGCGGGTAGAGGAATGGAGGACTCTTCTCGTAAAATATCTCTGGATTCTCTTGGTTGTATTTATGTCTGATATGCAGTGCGGGTTCCAGACAGATGAGCTGTATTCAAGAATTGGTCTAGCAAATGTTTTGTATGCTCTAGTTAGTAGTACAACATTACCAGAAAAGAAGCTACGCAAGATTAGGTTAACAACTCTCAATGCCTTTTGGGCAATGTTGTTACAGTGGGCTCGGGCACTTAGATCTTTAGAAATGAGTACTCCAAGGTCCTTGACAGAGTGAGGGTCATCTACAAGGTCACGTCCATCTAATTTGTATTTTATGTTTTGATATTTTTTTTTTGCCAATGTGCAAGAAATAAGATGAATGTGCCACATCACAGACCCAAGTTTCCATCAAGAGTAATAGTCTTTGGGCTGCCATTTTCAGAGTAAATATAGCAGAGGTAAGCGTATAATCTATATTGGAATTGACCATTCTGTATTCACCGCATTGCTGCGCTGCATTTTTTTTTTTAATTTCATTTATATGCCACCCTTCTCTGGAGACTCAGGGCGGCTTACAGTGCGTTAAGCAATAGCCTTCATCCTTTTGTATATTTTATACAAAGTCAGCTTATTGCCCCCACAAACTGGGTCCTCAATTTACCTACCTTAGAAAGGATGGAAGGCTGAGTCAACCTTGAGCCTGGCGAGATTCGATCTTACTTTAATTGCAGACAGCTGGTGTTAAATTACAGTGCTTCTGTACAGGAGCTAAACCAGGCTCCTGAAGTTTGGAGTACATCTTCAATGGTTCTTTGGAGCAGCAGTCACCAACTGCTGGTCCATGAACCACTGGTGGTCTGCAAGAACATTTTGGCGGTCCGCAGAAAAATCTGGACATTATTTGCATTTTTTTATGTTTTATGACCATGTTTCTCTGGGACTTCTTTTCTTTTAGGCTTGAAAATAAGCACTTGGGCTTATTTTTGGGGAGGTCTTATGTTTTTTGAGGTGCAGGAGGCAGCGAGCATGATCACCTCATGGCTTCTGGGCCCCTTAACCATGGCCCGTGGATCAGCTGAGCCAGTGAGGGCCAGGAATTCTTACTTCTACCATAAGCACATGCTTCCCACAAGCGTCCTTTTTTCAAGCAGCAGCAACTGTGGGAGCAGGGGGAAACTGATTCTGATGGGCCGCATGGCTTTCTGCCTCATCGTAGCAGCAGCCTGAGTAAAACCTGAGCTCCAGGCCTGTGGAGCACAAACCTGTGGTCGCTGCCTGCTCCAGAGCCACAAGGTGAACTGAGGAAGAGAGAGGCCCTCGGCTGCAAGGTTGCCTGGTGCCGTGGGCAGGGCTGGGCTAGCAAGAGAGTGCTGGAAACATCTCCAGGCACCCAGAGAGACAGAACTCCCGGCCTTCGCTGGCTCAGTTGGTCCGCGGGCTGAGGTTAAGGGGCCCAGCAGCCATGAGGTGACCGGAGAAGGGAAGGGCTGCCTCCTGTGCTGGCCACGCCCACCCCCTTCACTAGGCCTATTATTTTACAAATGTATTTATCTTTTTTTAAAAAAAATCATATTAGTTGTCTTCTTGGCTCTGCTTCTCTAACGTATCTCCTTGGCCTGGTAGTCAGTGCTATGAGCCTTGTTTAGGACATCAGAGAGACTCCGAACCTTGTATTATTTCATTTTATCCCTAAACTTCACACCCTTCGGCAATCTCACCAGTTGACTAATTTCTCTCAGAGTTACTTTGTTCTTGGCCTCTAACTTCATTTTCCAGATCTTTCTCAGGAACAGGAGTTATGAAGACCATACATTTTGAAAAGATTACCTTTTCCCTTTCCTTCTCTCTCTCTCTCCCTCCCTCCCCCTCTCCCTCCCCCTCCCCCTCTCCCTCTCTCTCTCTCCCCTCTCCCTCTTTCCCTCCCTCCCTCCCTCTCCCTCTCTTTTTTTAAAAAATAGTCTTTATTTACTCTCCCTCTCCCTCTCTCCATCTCCCTCTCCCTCCCTCCCTCTCTCTCCCCCTCTCCCTCTCCCTCCCTCCCTCCCTCCCTCCCTCCCTCCCTCTCTCTCTCTCTCTCTGTATCAGCTCAGTTGACTGATTAACATCTCTTTGCCATTCCCCAGGAATAACATTTTGCACAAGTACATAGAAGAACAGCTATATCTGGGACTGACTGACATCTGGGAACTCTTAACTGGGCTTTTCTTGGAAATTAGTAAAAGTTGTGAAAGGGCAGGATCCCATCCGCACAAGGAGCAACTCCGTCCTTCTGTGAACTTTGGAAGGCGAAAGAGATCTGGAAGACAAACAGCCTTCGTTTTGTTCTTGGAAGGATCTGTAATATTTATAGCATGTTCAATTTTGAAAACGGCTATTACCTTAGATTAATGAAAATGGGTTTATGAGGAGCAAACACCAAGAATTAAAGAAGGCCCTTTTGATTGCATTCATCCCAGGCTGCCATCAAACTGGCCTTGCAAACTACACTTATTTCATTATTTAGTGTAGTTTATTGCTCTTGAATTACTTTTTTTTTCCTCTCCCCCCTCTCACTGCGATGACACTTCAAAATGAATGCTTGCATCCACTGATTTCCATAAGCGTGTTCGGAATTCATCCGAGAGCCATCTTTTCCCATTTTTTTTCCCCTCCTCTTTTCCTCTTTTGAGTGACAAGCGTAATAATAATGAGCTCAGGAGAAGACATAATCTTGAAAATTAGACAAGGAGTGGATAAAAGGGAACGGGGTTGTATTAGCGAGCCAAGGAAATTACATTTCCATCAAGGCAAAAAAAAATAAAAAATAAAATAAAATTAGAGACTTTTCACAAATTGCTCGGACAAACCTACCGTAGAAGGGTGGGTGGGACGAAAGGGAGAAATCAGACAGGCTTTCCAGATTAGAAGCAGAAAATGAGACAGGCCTTCTGCGTCGGCTTGGGGGGAAAATTAGATGCCAAGAGTTTGTGATATTTAAATGGGGAAAGGGGTATGGCGCGCCTCACTCTCTCTATTATCCCCGGACAGGTATGCGAATTCTTGGGGCTGATGGAAGTGGGCGATAATGGCAGGGGTTAAATCTCAAAACAGTAAAGAGAAGATCGCGTCTAAGATGCTCCTGAAGTTTTGTATCTAATGCTGACAGGTGCCTCCAATTTCTTCCTCTCTCTCTCTCTCTCTCTCTCTCTCTCTCTCTCTCTCTCTCTCTCTCTCTCTTTTAAACAAAGCTTGCTGAGGCTGTCACTGTAATAACTCTTTCTGAATGGAGATGGACTCTGCAAAAGATTCCACACACATTAGGTTATGGCTAGGAAGCTTCAAGAAAAGCACACCTTGCATCCTTCATATGAAGTAATGGCTAATAGCTACTTCATTGAGAGAGAGGGGGGGGGAGAAAGAAAGTTAATGGTTACCTAATTTCAAGGAAAGAAGAAGGGAAAGAAGGCATCTCTCTCTCTCTCTCTCTCTCTCTCTCTCTCTCTCTACTCCAAAGTTTCTAGCATCTAGTTCCACAGATATTAGTACATGGTAATGATTTTACTTTTTTGATTTGAAAGGGTTCTCTTCAGGGGTGGGTTCTAACATTTTTTACTACTCGTTCTGTGGGCGTGGCTTATTTTGAGGGCGTGGCTTGATGGTCATGTGACAATTCTTTAGGATTTAGCAGAGGTACTGGTCTACCAGGCTTTTAAGTGCTTGCAGAGCTGTACTGGTCTACGCATTTATTTTTGCAGGCACTGGTCTACTCATATATTTTTGAAGGCACCGGTCTACTCATGTATTTTTGGAGGCCCCGATCTACCCATTTATTTTTGCAGGCACCAGTCTACTCATTTGTTTTTGGAGCATCCTGGTCTACCACCAAACTGCCTTTTACCACTGATCAGCTGTAGGGCGGCCCTTTGAAGCCCCGCGGCAAGAGTTTAAACAGTTTTTTTTCCTTCTAGCCCATCAGCTGGGACTCAGGAGGCAGCAATAGATTGGGGGTGGGGCCAAATAAAAGGTAAGAATAACATGGGGGGGGAGGAGGGGCAGAACTGGTTCGGTGACATTATATCATCAGAGCTACTGGTTCGGCAGAACCGGGCCGAACTGGGAGGAACTCACCACTGGTTCTCTTGCTGATGACAGCAGATAATGTCATTTTAACACACAAAAACCAGCAGAGATCATTTAATATCTGGCAAATTGGTAACCTATGTACATGATCCTTATTGTTAAAAGAAAAAATCAGATTATTCTTCCTATTTTTTTTTTATTTTTTTTTTGAGAATGGAGACATTTTTCTCATCTTACGAAGGACGTTTCTCTGATCTTTTATTGTTTTCCTTTGTGTTTCTTGCTTGTTTTGATTTGTTGTTGTTGATGTTGTTTTGTTGCTTTAAATGTGACAAAATCTTAACATTACCATTCTACGCAGTTTTTTTTAAAAAAAAATACTTTATACATTGTTCTTCAGATGCTGGAAATTAATTTGAGAGCATGGAAATAGATTGCCGTGTAAATACACAAATCCAGAATGCAGACATAGAAATAAAAATGTCAGTATACTGAAGAGAATTAAAAAAAGAGGGTTTCTTTATGATTTATATTGGAAGATTATGTTTAATTTCATAACATAAAGTAGGCCTCCTTATGTTATGAAACAAAAATAAATCAGAGCATTGCACCACTTAAAGCTATTGTTTGATGGATTAGTGTATTTGTGATGGGAGCACCACCAAAAGACCAGGTATAAGCAGATTGTAATGGAAAAGAGTCTACACTATCTTGATCTTGACATAATCAATCAATCAATCATATAATCAAATAAACAAATCTATATAAATAAAAATGTAAATGTTCATTTGTTCAAAATCTTAAATCTCCAAAAGTTCTTCACCGATTGCTTTGAAATTTTGACACAACGTTGCATTCGAATACGCACGTGTTTTTATATACCTATATTATATAGATGTCACACCTGTGACAGGTAAAAACATGCTTTTTTGAAAAACAGCGCCATCTGTTGAACATAAAAGCAACACACGCTATACGCAGAGCCCACCAGTCTTTTCACTCAGTCGATTGGATTCAGGCCTCAGTTGCCTTTCTCTACGTTTCTTTTTGGACTTTTAACATCACAGCACCACAATGGCAGGCACGAGCTGGGTCTTTTCCCCTCAGCACTGCCGCCGCCAAACCCACAAGCGTCCTCCTGACTAATGGAGTATGCCGTACCTTTGGCAGGGACTCCGATGCCGCCTGTAGTGCGGAGAGCTGCGAAGGTGAAGGCGGTTATACCGCCAAGCTGGGAAACCAGCTCTTACACCCGCGGCAAAGTATCCTCGGAGGCGTCCGAAGACAAACCTCTGGATGGCTGCTGGATTCAAAATATTTGTCGGCGGCCACCGTCCCGGAGCCCCAGGAATGCAAACTCACCGATGTTAGTCCAGCCGGAGGCCTCTGCCAATCCCATGATGCACAGCTCTCCCAATACAAGCACCAAATAGATAAAAGTCCAAGAAAGCAATTGATTAAGCAATGTTAAAGTCCAAAAAGAAATGTAGAGAAAGGCAACTCAGGTCTAAATCCAATCGACTGAGTGAATAGACTGGTGGGACGGAGGCAAAGTAGGCGTGACCTCAGCTACAGAGGGAAATTATTGGCACTCGGTCAAAAAATATTGTATACCCACAAGACTGAGCCACGGCAACACGTGGCTGGGTACAGCTAGTAATAAATAAATTTAAGGCAAGGATGATTGCCTTAACAGAATAACAGAGTTGGAAGGGATCTTGGGGGGGTCTTCTACTTCAACTTCCTGTAGCATTTCAGACAAATGGTTATCCAATCTCTTCTTAAAAAACCTTCACTGATAGAGCACCCATTACATCTGAAGGCAAGTTTTTCCACTGATTAATTGTTCTAACTGTCAGGAAATTTCTCCTTAGTTCTTGGTTGGTCCTCTCCTTCCTTCCATTGCTTCTCATTCTGCCTTCAGGTGC
>JAXLNS010000145.1:50000-76608 GCA_037215915.1 Pantherophis vulpinus
CATTATTATTTGCATAATACAGGCTTGCATTTAGTTAAGAATGCACATTTTTTATTACCGTTCCCTTGAAAAATCAGCCGGTTGGATTGAGGAATGGAAGCGTCTCGTGAAAGTCCTAGCTGTTTGGAGAAGGACAACTTTGTGACACATCACACCCAGGAGGAATGGTGTGGTGTACCCAAATCTCAAATCCTAGTGGCTCTCCTATTGTGAAGGTGAGCTTATCGTGCCTTTAAAAACATTGTCCTTCAAAAAACTGGTCATTGTTACACAACACCTTGCTTGTGGATTACCTGCTGCTAAAGGTGCCAGGTTTTGACCTTCCTCGCCAGCATTGGTCAACTCTGAACAGGATCCGTACCCAACATGGTGTCTGCCAGGACTCATTGTTTAAGTGGGGTCTTGTCTCTACCCCTCAGTGTGACTGTGGTGCTCCTCGACAAAATATCTACCACATTGTGTCTGTCAGGGTTCTGATGGATGCCCTAATTAAATTATGAGCCTCGAGCCAAGCTTCAAAAGAAATCCAGTTATTTATTAGGAGCTTCATGTCGGCACGTTCCCCTCCCCCCCCCGAGTGTGCCATCAATCACATTCGCCAATGGAGCAATTTTGCAGGTTGTAGAGACCACTCCCCTCCAGCTGCTGTGGGTAACTCTGGGAGACAACCTTGAGAGAGATAAGTCTGGAATGTGCATCTGTCGTTGGCTGCCATGCTGTTTCATCGGTTTCCCATCCCCCTTGCCTATGGCAACTCGAGAGCAGGCCAGGGATGCTTTGTGAGTTGATGGTGTCTGAATGTCCATCAAGAGCTTACCCCGGCCCAATGTCTGATTTTTTTCAACATAGACCACCCTGTCCTTGAATGGCTGGACATTAACATTTGAACTACGATAAGTCCATGTATTTGCCATATGCTAAATAAATAAAAACCTGCTGCTAAATGTTGGGAATGGATCAAAGTGTATGGACTTCTCTCTTTTAATTTTTCTCAAGCTCAGTGGCTTGGAAAGCTTACTTTATCTAGAGATCCAAGCTGGAAGGAATGCAAAGAAGGGTAACCACAAGAGTAAAGGGATGGGAAATGAGATTTGTCAGGGGAGAGACATAAGAAACAAGAGTATATTTAGCCTGGAGAAAATGTGATTCAGGAAGGATGGGATGAGATGTTTCAAAACCCCAGAGCATTGTCAACACAAAAGAACGTCGGTCTCTGTTTTCTTCTTTCCCAGAATGAAGAACAAAGACATTCCAGGAAGACAGGTTCTCAAGGAAGGTTAAGAGAAGGGTTTTAAAGAATAAAACAATTTGAAAGTTGAAGCAATGATCAAAGCAGCTGGTGAGTTTCCCTCTTTTGGACACATTTAAACAGAGACTGGATGTCCAGCTGTTGTGAAGGCTTTAGCTTTCATTCATGCGTTAAACAAAGGATGGTACATAGTTGCCTTGACGGTTTCTTCAAACTCTAAAATGATATGGTTTGTCCAGGATGCGGGAGTAAATTGATCCAAATCTAGTGAACACATAGGTTGTTTTGATAGCATATAATGGTTGTTCTCGTAAGAGCAGTGTGGTGGCCTAGTGGTGTAGATACTCACCTCCCACTCAGAAGGTTGAGAGTTGAATCCTAGGCAGAAATTTCATTCTTCTAGGATGAAAAAAAAAATTGCTGTGAACCCCGTGTGGAGTCAGAAAGGGCACCCGGCCAATAATGCTCAGCTCCATCCGGTTGCCCAGACTCTACCCTGAATTATGGAATTACAGGTTCATAAAAATTACAGGTTTTTTTAGTGGTTGCTCTTATAAAAAGATCATATTGGTCTTCAGATGAACACCTAAAATAGAGCTAATTGCTCATAAAATATCAATTTGTCAGATGAGGATTTTTTCTCTCTCTCTCTCCTGTACCACTTGTCTTAGCCTTACTACTGTGGATTACTTACTGTCTTTCCTTCTCTCGTTAACAGATTTTCTAAGCCTGCTAAGGATGCAATCAAGTTCATTTGCTTTTGTGACTCCTTATTTCCCCAGTTAACTACAGTAACCTTTCAAACACCAAAGCCATGGGAGATAGGCAGCCTGGTGGCCCCAAAGTTGATGTTGAATTGATGGTGAAAGATGAACTACTTTTGTGGAAGTGGGTTAATATTTAATGGAGGAAGCGGTGCATGTTATTTTCTCTTATGTACTGCCAATTGAATTTCTGAAAGCCTTTGAGTGATTGTAAGTAGCAGATGTAACACCACGGGGAAAGGAACTCTTCTTACTACCACCTGGCACAAGATAGTTTTATATTCTTTAGCAGTTCCACACGCCTTTTGGTGAGCAGATACATGGATCAAAGTCCTCTTGTAAACTGAGAAAAATCAACAAAAGCAAGAAAGTCAAAATGATTGATAGACATTGGCAGTCGGAAAACCTGTCCTAAAATATCAGAATCTTAAAGCTGAGAGATGGCACTGACATTGAAAATTGCAGATCGGATGAAAGTAAAGGAAAGTTGGCTGACTGCTTGTTCTGGGAAAACTCTGAATTTTCTGCAGATCTTTTCATTAGAAATTACAACTGTACCTAGCACAACTGAACCATTATATGTTTTGCATCTTGCGACTATGGAGATTTCCTCTTTCCCTTTTTTCATTATTATTATTATTTTGCAAGTGGATCTAGATTCTTGCAGGTTGTTTCTGGAGAGAGAAAAATATATCTCATATGGGGGACTTCAGTTCAGGACTGTGTGCATTTGTTGAATTCTCTTAGCCAGCTGTTATAAAATATTTAAGCATCTGAGATTTTTTTTTACTAAGAGATGCCTTCAAACAGAGAACTGTTCTGCCCCAGCTATGGACTCCAAAGAACACAGCACATACAAAGTCTGTACAAAACTTAAATTTACTAAAATAACTCAGTCTTTTCCAAACAAAGGCTGTTAATAAACTTTCTTAACAGCCTACAAGAAACCAAAGATAAAGTAATCACAATTTTACTAGGGTTGGTAGAAAGCCCAGAAGCAATTTGCAGAGAATCCAGACACAAAGGAGAGTGAACTAAAGTTGTTCCCTACAATTTGCTTCAGTCGGCATTCCTCCTTAAATAGGCTAAGGGAGTGGCCAATTAGCCCCAAGCCTTACTCTCGAGGAGACCTCCTCCTGAGGAGCCACTCTGGCCTTTTGGCAGCTCTGCGCGCCCGTGCATCGAGAAGAGGCTCCTCCTCTTCGTCCTCTTCACTTATGGGAGCTTCTGGAGGTTCTGAAGGCCCTGGGTGAATCCCCGCCTCTGGCACCACATCTTCTCCAGCCTCCTCATTGTCTGACTCGAGTGCCAGCTGCACAGGCTGCTGGCTCAGCACCACCCCAGCCTCTTCATTGTCAGAATCATCTACAATCCACACAGGCCGCTGACAGGCCACAACAAGAATGACTTTTGAACTCTCTAAACAAAACATTGCTTCCATTCTTTGCCCCTGAAAGTATGCCTCGTTTTTGAATTATATGATTTTGTTTCCTTTGTTTAGATTTTAATTGTTCCTTAATTTCGAAGATGGTCCTACATTATGATTAAAATCAAGTCAAGGTTATGCAAGAGATAAAAATAATCGATATAGCAATGATCAGCAATAGCACTTCGACTTATATACCACTTCACAGGGCTTTTACAGCTCTCTCTAAGCAGTTTACACAGTCAACATATTTCCCCCAACAATCTGGATCTTCATTTTACCAACCTGGGAAGGATAGAAGACTGAGTCAACCTTGAGCCTGGTGAGATTCGAACTGTCAAATTGCAGGCAACCAGCAGTCAGCAAACATAGCCTGCAGTACTGCATTCTAACCACTGCACCACCTCGGCTCTTACCTTATATAGAGTAATGTTCTACCATAATGTTCTACATCAGGGATGTCAAACACAAGGCCAGTGAGTCGGATCCAGCCCACAATGTGGGCAGAACCGGCCTGCGGGGACATCCTGGAAAATGTAAGAGGCCGGCCCATATCACTTCGGCCCAGTCTACCCAATGCGGAGAGGTCCACCCAATGCAAAGAGGCAACATCGGGCCAACATGACTTCTACCCAAAGCAAGGAAGAAACATCGGGCCAGCGTGGCTTCGGCCCAGTCTACCCAGTGTGAAGAGGAAACATGCCAGCAGTTTGGGGAGTGGCATCAAGCTAGCCATGCCCACCCAATTGGCCACACCCACCCAGTTGGCCATGCCTGGCCACCCCCCCCCCCAAGGTCAACCACACCTCTGATGCAGCCTTCAATGAAATTGAGTTTGACACCCCTGTTCTATATGATGCTGCCATTGGTCATATAAAGTATAATGATTGTGTCAGTGGTGGGATTCAATTTTTTTTACTACCGGTTCTGTAGGCATGGCTTGGTGAGCGTGGCAGGGGAAGGATACTGTAAAATCTCCATTCCCACCACACTCCAGGGGAAGGATACTGTAAAATCTCCATTCCCACCTCACTCCGGGGGAAGGATACTGTAAAATCTCCATTCCCTCCCCACTCCAGGGAAAGGATACTGTAAAATCTCCATTCCCAATCCACTCCAGGGGAAGGATATTGTAAAATCTCCATTCCCACTCCACTCCAGGGAAAGGATCTTGTAAAATCTCCATTCCCACCTCACTCCGGGGGAAGGATACTGCAAAATCCCCATTTCCCCCCAAATCAGCTGCGACTCAGGAGGCAGAGAATAGATGGGGGTGGGGCCAGTCAGAGGTGGTATTTACCAGTTCTCTCTCTCTCTCATTCTCTCTCTCATTCTCTCTCTCATTCTCTCTCATTCTCTCTCTTTCATTCTCTCTCTCATTCTCTCTTTCATTCTCTCTCTCATTCTCTAATTCTTTCTCATTCTCTCTCTCTCTTCTCTCTCTCATTCTCTCTCTCATTCTTTCTCTCTCTCTCTCTCTCTCTCTCTCTCTCTCTTTCTCTCCCTCTCTTTCAACAAAGCAATCAATGCAACATGTAATCTATCAGCAAAGATAATAATTTAAAAAGGCAAATATTTATGGAAATAGAGGTGTTTTTCCATCTGCCTTTTAAAACTGAGTCTGTGTGCTTCTCCCTTTTCAAAGTTTCCTGATAAATGTGAGTTTTCAAAAGTTCTTAATTATCTGCAAATTGTCATTTAGAGCCAAATAATTAGAAGAAGCGTTTAAATGAGAGGAAGCTGTTAGACCTGCCCTGAGATAAAACACATTGTCAGGCATATTAACTGGTAAACACAATCTTATTGGATGTTGGATAAAAATATTCTAGTTTACAGTAGGTCACATTTATGCTGTCTTTTTAAAAACGCAAAAATAAATACACTGCTTAAGCAGGTGCTGTCAAAGTTTCCCTGACCTTTATCTTCCAAACAAGCAAACTGCAAAACGAAAGAATAGTATCAAGCGGCTGCAATTAAAACCCAGCACCTTATTGTATTAAAAATAAAATAGCTAATTCCTGTAAAATGTAACAGGTTCATACAATTGAAAGGAAACCAAAAAGTCCAATTAAAGAGGATAAGCGGGATATTTTTTTTTTTTTTTTGAGAGGGCTGAAACTAGTTAATAAATTTGGGGAGGGGTTGAAAGCAGGTAAAAATCTTTTTTTAAAAAAGCATTTGTATGCTACACACCAAGGCAGCTCCGTTCCCATTTGACGCCAGTCCTATTTCAATTCCATGTCAAGCCAGCCCCTAACTCTCTCCAGAGAAAGAAACTAACCCGTGTTCACAAATAAACCATGTAAATTTAGCAGGTTCTGCTTAGGCTTGTTTTGCCTGAACTGGTTCCATTTTCGTTTTTCTTCTTTTCTTTTTTTTTTTTTTGAAAAAAACAATCTGTATTCCAGATTATTTCCGCAATTCACAAAAGAAAAGGAAAAAAACACACACACATAGCTTCTTCAAGGAGATAATTTAATATCGAGTACATCCTAGCTGCTTCAGTGAATCTTTGATTCTGATGGTGTGAATTATAATAAAAATATATACGATGGAACGTACGTTTTCAATAGACAAATCTCTATCGCAGTAGCTTCGATTGCTTTGAGGACACTTATAAGATACTATCAAAAATCCCACATAAATCCCACTGACCTAGAACAATAGCCTTCTCCTACCTCATCAACTATAGTATCAAAATCTGCATTCCAGAGCTTGGAAAATAAAATAAGGTGATCAAGTTTAATATCATTGATGCTTTGATGTGTTTGTCATCTGCACCTCTATTTGGTTTGGTTCTGCAACCCAACAAGACAGACACAGACTTCAGAGTCAAAAAGAGGGCTTTGAAAATATTTACAGACACCTCACATCCTCGACATAAACTGTTTCAACTCCTACCCTCAAAACGACGCTATAGGGCACTGCACACCAGAACAACTAGACACAAGGACAGTTTTTTTCTGAACGTCATCACTCTGCTAAACAAATAATTCCCTCAACACTGTCAAACTAATCTCTAAGTCTGCATTACTATTAATCTTCTTGTCGTTCCTATCACCCATCTCCTCCCACTTATGGCTGCATGACTGTAACTTGTTGCTGTATCCTTACGATTATATTGATTGTTTCCTAGTATCTTTTGATTGCTTATTTGTACCCTATGACTATCACTAAGTGTTGTATCTTACAATTCTTGATGAATGTATATTTTCTTTTTATGTACACTGAGAGCACCAAAGACAAATTCCTTGTGGGTCCAATCACACTTGGCCAATAAAGAATTCTAATCTAATGTTTCAGAATTGTACCAAATATCAATAATCACCAGACAGTCATTCTGAATACCAAAGCTGTGCATTTACTTGAATTCTGAAAGATTGTTTTTAAATCCCTGTAAACAGATGGGGCTTAATTGCACAGGAGAGCAAACGCTCCCGTATCTGTTGCATTGTCAAAGTAACTAATAAGAGCACAGAATGTTATTGTGCGTAAATAGTGACACATACGACATTCATGGAAGAAGGTCACAAATAAAACTCACAATTCATTTCTGGGGGAGGGAGGGAGATTCATTCTTGAACTCATGAGCTCAGCAGGACTGTAAGGTAACCTGGTGAGTTCAAAAAAGAAGCATGTGGCAAGCCATTTGCTTATTCTTGCCAAGGAAATTACACGGATGTGTACATAAAGTCAGCAGGGGACAAGCGTAAGTGAAAGGATAATTTACTGTTATGAATTTACCTATCAGCTCTAGCCAGGATAAGCTTCTGGGGCAGGACAAGGCTCACATTCAAACGCTACACCCATAGTCATTCCCCTGGATCACTACACGACTTTCCCTGTGAATAGAATAGAATAGAATAGAATAGAATAGAATAGAATAGAATAGAATAGAATAGAATAGAATAGAATAGAATAGAATAGAATAGAATAGAATAGAATAGAATAAGAAATAATGGAACAGAACAATATAATAGAATTAGAAAGAATGGAATGGAATGGAATGGAATGGAATGGAATGGAATGGAATGGAGTAGAGTAGAGTAGAGTAGAGTAGAGTAGAGTAGAGTAGAGTAGAGTAGAGTAGAGTAGAGTAGAGTAGAGTAGAGTAGAACAAACCAGAACAGAACAAAACAGAGCAGAGCAGAGCAGAATAGAATAGAATAGAATAGAATTTTTTATTGGCCAAGTGTGATTGGACGCACAAGGAATTTGTCTTGGTGCATACGCTCTTGGAGTACATAAAAGAAAAGATACATTCGTCAAGAATCATAAGGTACAACACTTAATGATAGTCATAGGGTACAAAGAAGCAATCAAATCATACTGAGATAGAATATAAATTGTAAGGATACAAGCAACAAAGTTACAGTCATACAGTCATAAGTGGGAGGAGATGATTGATAGGAACAATGAGAAGATTAATAGTAATAGTAATGTAGATTTAGTGAATAGTTTGTCAGTGTTGAGGGAAGATGAGGAGGATTAACCAGTATTTGGCAGGACTTTAAAAGTTCTGCTTTGATGCCTTCACACGTTCCCAGATCTTCACCTCTGTATATGTTTACTTCTCTTTATCAGGTTCTTGTCATATGCTAAACAATAACTGCTGAAAGGCACATGATTCAAGTTTGTTTTTGAACTTTTTTTTTTTTTTGCTTCATTCAGAAGTTTAGTGTAGAGTTTCCATCCAGGGCTGTGGATGGATTAGAATAGCAATAGCAGTAGCAGTAGCACTTAAACTTACCGTGTTTTCCCCAAAATAAGACTCTGTCTTATATTTTTTTTGAACCTCGAAATAAGCACTTGGCCTTATTTTCAGGGAGGTCTTATTATTTTGGGGCATGTGGCGCAAGACGGGGCTCCTTTTGCCGTGTTACCTGATTTCCAGCTCTGTCTCCATAACCCTAACCAGAGAAAATGGCAGGGATCAACTGTATTTAAATATTTTCAGGAAGGGCTTATTTTTGGGGAGGGCTTATTTTTGGGGAGGTCTTATTTTCAAGGAGGCCTTATTTTTGGGGAGGGCATACTTTGGAGTGGCTTATTTTAGCGCATGCGCTCAAAAGCCCGATTGGGCTTATTATCAGGGGATGTCTTATTTTCAGGGAAACACGGTATACACCACTTCATATTGCTGTACAGCACTCTCTGAGCAGTTTACAGAGCCAGCATCTCACCCCCAACACTCTGAGTCCTCATTTTATCAAATTCGGAAGGATGGAAGGCTGAGTCAACCTTGAGCCAGTCAAAATCGAATGCCTGACAATGAGCAGAGTTATCCTGCTGTGCCACCACAGCTCTTGATGTGTCCCAGGGACCAGTTCAGTGGTGAAATCCAATTTTTTTTACTACCAGTTCTGTGGGTGTGGCTTGGTGGGTGTAGTGTGGCTTGGTGGGCATGGCTTGGTGGACGTGGCAGGGGAAGGATACTGCAAAATCTCTATTCCCTCCCCACTCCTGGGGAAGGATATTGCAAAATCTCCATTCCCACCCCATTCTGGGGCCAGCCAGAGGTGATATTTGTTGGTTCTCCGAACTGCTCAAAATTTCCGCTACTGGTTCTCCAGAACCTGTCAGAACCTGCTGGATTTCACCCCTGGACCAGTCCAATATTGTCCCAATGCTGGCCAATACTTTTACCAGAATGGCTCTCAGCTACCTTATAGCAACACCCAAAGAGGAGAATCCAGCACACAAATGCCAGAGAACCACTTAAAAGCAAACCCATCGTGTAAAACCAATGTTGAAAAGAGCACAGAAGATGGACACATTATCTGATTGCACAAGGGCAGATATTTATACCGTGCAACAATATGACATAATAAGACCATCTGAACAATCAGCCTGGTAAAAGGAAGGAATCCTATTTTCATTTATATATATATAAATCATAATTTAATCCAAATAATTAATTGGTAGTAAATAATAAAGCCCGGAATCAGTCTCAGCCTATTTGTTTGAAAAGCCAAGTCTTCAAGTCCCGACAGAAGGAGTGGAGATCAGGAGCCATCCGGAGCTCAGTAGGTAATTCATTCCAGAGGATGGGAGCACCCACAGAGAACGCCCTACCCCTGGGCACAGCAAGGTGACATTGGCTCGCCGTCGGAACCCTGAGGAGAGCGGCCGTATGTGAGCGAACAGGACGGTGAGAGGCAGGCAGGAGAAGGTCATGCAAATATCCCGGGCCTAAGTCATGAAGGGCCTTATAGGTGAGGACTAGCACCTTGAAGTGGACCCGGAGAACCACTGGTAACCAGTGCAGCTCACGCAGGAGGGGTGTTATATGGGAGTAATGAGAGGCTCCCATAACAACCCGTGCAGCTGCATTCTGGATCAGCTGGAGTCTCCGGGTGCATCTCAGGGGCAGGCCCATGTAGAGGGAATTGCAGTAATCCAAGCGGGAAGTAACCAGGTCATGAGTGACAGGTTACATATACATGTATATATACATATATAAGGGACCCCGAGGCCCCTTATATGTGGGGTGCCGCAGGGATCGGTTCTCTCGCCCCTTTTGTTCAACATTTATGTAAAGCCGCTGGGCAAGATCATCCGTAGTTTCGGGGTGAAGTACCATCAGTACGCTGACGACACCCAGCTGTGCATCTCCACCCCGGACCACCCCAACGATGCCCTTGAAGTGATGTTCCAGTGCCTGGAGGCCATACGGATCTGGATGGGGAGAAACGGGCTCAGGCTCAACCCATCCAAGACCGAGTGGCTGTGGTTTCCGACATCCCGATATAGTCAGCTGGCGCCATCACTGGCTATTGGGGGCGAATCATTGGCCCCCACGGAAAGGGCTCGTAACTTGGGCATCCTCCTGGATTCACGGCTGTCTTTAGAAGAGCACTTGACAGCCGTGACCGGGAGGATTTTTCATCAGGTTCGCCTGATTCGCCAGTTGTGCCCCTTTCTAGATCAGGACTCGCTATGCACAGTCACTCATGCCCTCGTCACCTCTCATCTGGACTATTGTAACGCTCTTTACATGGTGCTCCCCTTGAGGTGCACTTGGAGGCTCCAACTGGCGCAGAGTGCGGCCGCACGGGTGGTTATAGGAGTGGCGTGGAGCTCCCATGTAACACCTCTCCTGCGCGAGCTGCACTGGCTCCCGGTGGTCTTCCGGGTGCGCTTCAAGGTTCTGGTTACCACCTTTAAAGCGCTCCATGGCTTAGGACCTGGTTACTTACAGGACCGCCTACTAACATCAATAGCCTCCCACCGACCAGTACGTTCCCACAGAGAGGGGCTCCTCCAGGTGCCGTCGGCCAAACAATGTCGGCTGTCGGCCCCTAGGGGGAGAGCCTTTTCTGTGGGGGCACCGACGATCTGGAACGAGCTCCCCCCAGAGATACGGAGGATTCCGGATCTGCGCACCTTCCGCCGCGAGCTGAAGACTCTTTTATTTCATCAAGCTGGCCTCGCCTAAATCTTCTCCCTTTTAAGTGCAAATTTTAAATTTTAATGTGTTTTAAAATATGGGTATTTTAAACTATGGGTATTAATTCAGCCAAATTTATTTAATTCATTTTATTCGATTTTAAATTTTTATATGTATGTGTTTTATTTCATGGCTGTTCACCGCCCTGAGTCCTTTGGGAGTAGGGAGGTATAGAAATTCAATAAAATAAATAAATAAATAAATAAATAAATAAATAAATAAATAAATAAATAAATAAATAAATAAATAAATAAATAAATAAATAAATAAATAAAATACATATACATATATACATATATACATATATACATATATACATATATACATATATACATATTTTCAAGCCTAAATCACTTGGGGATTCATTTAAATAGCTGACTTTGTTAAGGTGGTTAATTGATTGGGTGCCAGCTATTAGCCTTTTGAGAGGAACTGTCTGTGACATACTTCCTCCAATATTGTGTCTCAGTTGATATTATAATGATAAATGAGACCTGATTACATAGCATTTTCAGCAGCGCTGATTTACATATTTGCGGAAATCTGTTGGGATTGGGTTTTTATAGCTCCGGTAATTTGTAGGCTTTTGACATTGCTTTGGGATAACTTGTCTAATTGCCGTTCCCTCCTGATCAGAGTCGAGGCTGTGTCAACAGTGACTTGCCATGGTCATCAAACTGCACAGTTGCTGGATGAGTTCTCCGTGTTTTGAGCTTGTCATTGAAACTTCCTTCCAGAGTTTCAACTTATTACCAACTCAAGAGAATGAAGCTGGGGGAGAGAATAGGAAAAAGGAAACTGAGACTGAGGTATGTGGAAAAGGCTTGCAAAGTAATGTTCTTGACTTGTGGTGGGATGCTGCTGGTTTAACAACTGGTTCGGTGAGCGCGTACTTTGCATGCACATGTGTTTAAAGCGCTTGCGTGCAGTGCTGAAAATGGAGCATTTAGAAGCCCAGCTGCTTACCTTCCAAGTCAGCAACGGTAAGTAAAACAGCGAGGGGGGGAATCAGCTGTGCCACACGATTGAGATGAGGTAGAAAGCAGGAAATAAAGGACAGGATGGGGAGCGGGGCAGCTGATTGTCGGAGCTACCGGTTCGTCCGACCCGGTCTGAACTGGCTGAATGCCACCTCGGCTTTTGACTCATGAATAACAATGAGTAGTGGTAAAGCAGCTGATTTAATTAAATGGCCATGTTCCGTAAGACTCTTTCCTTCAAACCACTGCAAAATCCAATGTCAAATCAGGTAAACACAATCCTCCCCTTTCCTCTGCACCAGTGGTGGGTTCCTCCCAGTTCGGCCCGGTTCGGCCAAGCCAATAGCGGTGACAATATGATGTTACCGAACTGGTTCTTTTTGTTTGGGAGCTGCCTGCCACCGCGTTATTCTTACCTTTTATTTGGCCCTGCCCCCAGTCTATTTGCTGCCTCCCGAGTCCCAGCTGATTGGCTAGAAGGAAAAAAACCTGTTTAAACTCTTGCTGCGGGGCCCTGTAGGGGCCGCCCTACAGCTGATCAGTATTAAAAGGCAGTGTGTTGGTAGACCAGTGCCTCCAAAAACAAATGAATAGACCAGTGCCTCCAAAAACAAATGGGTAGGCCGGTGCTTGGTAGATCGGTGCCTCCAAAAACATATGAGTAGACTGATGCCTCCAAAAACAAATGAGTAGACCAGTGCCTGGTAGACCGGTGCCTCCCAAAACAAATGAGTAGACCAGTGCCTCCAAAAAACAAATGGGTAGACCGGTACAACTCTGCAAGCAGTTAAAAGCCTGGTAGAGCAGTACCTCTACTAAATCCTAAAGAATTGTCACATGACCATCAAACCACGCCCACAAAATAAGCCACACCCACAGAACCCGGTAGTAAAAAAAATTTAGAACTTACCCCTGCTCTGCACCTTGTAACATCAACAACTGTCATTTCTCTCCATTGTAACATGTCTTCATTCCATGTTTTAATATAATTGTTTTTGAAATGCTGGTCAATAATTTGTAATACAATGCAACCTTAGGCTGCATCAATAGAGGGATAGATCATGTGTTAGCTAGATTAGTACTTTACCGCTTTATAAAGCCTTAATAAGACCACACTTGGAAGATAGCATTAGACTAGCTCCCTTCCAACTCTGTTATTCTATGTTCTATAATAATAACATAACACTTAGCCTTATATACTGCTTCACAGTGCTTTACAGCCCTCTCTAAGCAGTTTACAGAGTCAGCATCTTGCCCCCAACAATCTGGGTCCTCCTTTTTCCCAACCTCAGAAGGATGGAAGGCTGAGTCAACCTTGAGCCACTAGGAATCGAACTCCTGGAGTGAGCGGTGAGTTAGCCCTGCAGTACTGCATTCTAACCACTGTGCCCCTACGGCTCTTATGGTTATTTTAGGAGTTCGATAACATACAATTCACGTTTATCAGAGTGATCCTCAGATATTCTTCTTTCTTCTCAATCTTCTCAGAAATGTTTCCCACACCCACCCCCCAAAAAAATCTCATAAATCCAATCTAAAACTAAGGACCTCCATACCATTCCTTGGATGATACACATAAAATCTCAACAATGAATTGGGATTATATATGACCTATGAAAATTCTGCAGGATGTGCAAATCCACGTGGCTGGTGACTCTCTTAACACTAGTGCAGGGTTCAGCAACCTGCGACTCTGGAGCCTCATGTGGCTCTTTCACCTCTCTGCTGCGGCTCCCTGTCACTCAAAATATGCGTCACAACCACCAATGTGCAACACCTGCTGTCACATGATTTATTGAGTGTTTCAACCCCAGGTATTATCCAACCATGGATAAATCCAAGAAAAGAAAAGTTTCAGAAGAAAGCAGAACGTTTAATTCAACTACATAGAGTATGCTAGTTTTGTGGCCACTCAAGAAATAGTCAGGCACTTAGATCCCCAAAAGTTAGCCTGTATGTACCCGAATTTACAACCTACATGTTGGAGATGTAAACGTGATGATGCAACGTATTTTCATGTATGGTAGACATGTAAGAAAATTAAGGCATTTTGGATTAAGATATGGTGGATTATACAAAATATTCTTAAAAGGAAGATAAAATTTACTCCACAGTTGTTTTTACTGGGTATAATTGAAGGATGTACAGTTATAGAGACTAATTTGATTTTGAATTTAATAACGGCAGCCAGACTTTTGGTGGCGCAATACTGGAAGAAGGAAGAAATACCTACTATTGAAGAATGGACATTAAAAGTAGCTAATCTGGCGGAGATGGCTAAAATCTCTGCATATTTGAAGGACCGTTCGAATGAAAGATATGTACTGAAATGGAGAAGATGGATTGATTATATACAAAACAAATACGGGACTAAAAAGTTGCAAATAGCTTATGAATGAAATATTTAGATGATTTTTTTCCCCCCTACTTTGATATCTTAGTACCTATGGTGGAGTTAAAGAGTAAGGGGAAGTTAAGAGTTTATAGTTAGTTTGCTTATGTTAGATTATGTTTGTTAAATGCAATACCCTGTATTTTGCTCTGGGAAGTTGGGGGGGGGAGGGAGAGGGGAAGGGGTGGGGGAAGGGAGGGAATTTGTTTGAAAAACATTTTAAAACTTTTCAATAAAAAAAAAAAAGAAATAGTCAGGCACGGGAAGGGTTTTGTGGCTCCCGGTGTTTTCTTTTCTGTGGGAAACAGGTCCAAATGGCTCTTTGAGTGTTTAAGGTTGCAGATCCCTGCCCTAGTGATAGTTGGGAGCACGTTCTTCTCACCAGCATGAGTAATATCACAATTTTTCAGAAGAGCTTCATGTCTCAGCGCTAACAGTCAAGGTACTAATTCGTTTGCTTGCCAGGGTGCAGTGACAGTAATACCATCTTCTCAAAAGCAACTCATCTGCAGGGAAACTAAATACAGAAGAAGAAGAAAAAAACCCAAATTTCATTCAGACCTCAGAAGGCTGAAATATCCTTTTGCTGATTAACTATAATAGCAGGGTAAAGCTGCAAACTGCATTTTACAGGAGTCAGGATTCACCTGATTAAGTGATGAAAGGCCATTTACAAATGGAGCTGTAAGCCCCTTTTTCACAAATCATACTTCAGCACCCTTATTCATTGTAACCAATCATTTTTATATCTCGGCTGCAGTATTTACTCGCATTATCAATAATCTGGTTTAGCCCCTCATCATCTTGTTACGTTTCAGTTGGAGTCTATTGCTTCGAAATTACTGGTCTTCTCGTGCAATTTGGTTTAACTCAGTATCTTACATTACATTCTCACACTTACGAAGACGGTGTCATTTTCAAAAGTTATGTCCCCACGCTGAGATCTCGGCAACATTATATCTGTTTTATTTTGCCTTTTTTTTTCCTCCCTCACAATTGACTGTGCTCAGCAGGGAAATCCCTCCCGGTTCTATCCGGCTCGCTGAACCGGTAGCACTGGCGATGGGAGGCTCCGCCCACCCACCGGGACGTCATTATGTCCCGTTTCTTTACCATCTGCACATGCGCAGAAAGTTCTGCACATGTGCAGAAGAGGTGCACGTGTGCATAGCACGCATGTGCGCTCCCGCACGCTCCCGTTCCCAAACTGATAGCGAAGGTAAGTGGATTTTACCGCTTCCTGCTTAAGCTTAGCATGGACCTCAAATGAGTCTCATCAACTTTTCTGAATAGTCCCATGTAATGGTCTTAATCATTAGTATTAGCCTCAATTAAGATGGCCAACATGTATTTCATGGAAATGAGATAGATCCCACAGTTAAATCTTAAGCTTTTTGGTATAAAGCCCATGAATTAATTTCTAGGGGCTAATTTAAGGAGATTTATTTTGATAAACCACCTTTGTTTTTAATCCATGCTACTAGCACAAAAATATCCTCTTCTTCCTTTATGTGAAAATATTCCAGAGGTGGTGTGGATAGCAGATAGCTTTATGCAATGGAGGGAATGGGTGGACAAAGGGACACTAAAGATGGACAAAATTCAGCAGTCCATCTGCATTTAAAAGAAAAAGGCCGCTCTTTTGAAGACAGCAAAGTCTACATTTTGGACAGAGAGGATTGCTGGTTTGAAAGACGGCTCACAGAGGCCATCTACATAAAAATTGAACAGCCCTCTTTTAACAAAGGGGAAAGGGATACGACACCACCTACCATATTTTTCGGAGTATAAGACACTCCGGAGTATAAGACACACATTAGATTTTGGGGAGGAAAACAAGGGGAAAAAAATTCTGCCTCTGCCTACCAGCATCGATCTGTATTCATCTGGCTAGCATCCTTGCAGCAAACAGCGAACAGCCTGGTCAGCTTCAGCACGTTATTGCAGCCTGATTCAGCACGAACAGCTGATTGGCAGTTGGTTTGGCCTCACAGAATGCTGCCAATCAGCTGTTCCAGGCTGCGGGGATCGCCACAGCCCATCGCCGCCTCCGTGCATCATGTTTTTGGCCTCCGCACGCTCTGTTTTAGACCCGTTCTAGACTGCAGGGATTGCCACAGCACATCACTGCCGATCGCCGCCTCTGCGCATTGTGTTTTTGGCCTCCGCACACCCCATTTTTGGCCTCTGCACATCACATTTTTGGCCAGTTCCACACTTGGAACTGGCCAAAAATGCAACGCGTGGAGGCCAAAAATGTGACACGCAGAGGCCAAAAACACAATGCATGGAGGCAGTGATCAGCAGCAATGTGTTGTAACAATCCCTGCAGTCTAGAATGGGTCTAAAACAGAGCGTGTGAGGCCAAAAACATGATGCGCGGAGGCCGAAAGCGGCCAAAGGGTGGGCGCCAGCAGGCGGGCAGGGCTTCGGCAATATTGGATGTATAAGTCGCACAGACATTTCCACTCACTTTTTTATGAGGGGGGGAAGTGCGTCTTATACTCTGAAAAGTACAGCATCTCCTATTTACAACACAATCCTTTCAAGAAGGCTCCACACCCATTTGTACTATTTAGGTGACCCTGAGGGCACAGATATACCTCCAAGTGGCCTCAACAACTCTCAGAAAGAGTGCTAACAACCAGATGACTGCAAGGTGTATAAATCCTTCCATTCTCCACCATTCAATCAGAACTGAATAAGCTTTTTGGATGAGAAGTGAAAGGTCTTCAAGGAAAAATAAAGAAAATCCAGGTGCCTTTTAGAAAAAGCACCATTGGAACAACCATGACCTAGATGACTGAGAATCTCCATAGACAAGAGATACTAAAGATGGAAGAATAATTTTGATGAGGAAGGCTCCTTGAGGCTGGTGCTTATTTGAAAGGGGGATGGATTGATATATACAGGAAACAAATAATGTCAGAAAAACCTAAAGTCCATCTACAGTTAAAGATAAAGGTAAAGGTTCCCCTCGGACATATGTGCTAGTCGTTCCCGACTCTAGGGGGCGGTGCTCATCTCCGTTTCAAAGCCAAAGAGCCATTGCTGTCCGAAGACATCTCTGTGATCATGTGGCCGGCATGACTAAATGCCAAAGGTGCATGGAACACTGTTGCCTTCCCACCAAAGGTGGTCCCTATTTTTCTACTTGCATTTTTTATGTGCTTTCGAACTGCTAGGTTGGCAGAAGCTGGGACAAGTAACGGGAGCTCCCCCCGTTACGCGGCACTAGGGATTTGAACCGCTGAACTGCCGACCTCCTGATCGACAGGCTCAGCATCCTAGCCACTGAGCCACCATGTCCCCTCATCTACAGTTAAGAGCCTGCAATAAAATTAGTATTCTGGTAAGCACATTTTTAGTACAAAATCTAAAAAGTGTGCCGTTGAGTTTTCTTGGGGTTGATCTGGGTGTCTGCATGTCTGGGATCCCATATTTTCATTTTAAAACAAAGTTACTTCATTCTTTTTTTTTTTTTCTGAAAAAAAAATATCTGAATGATATCAGTTTACTTCCATGCTTGCATTTTTCTGAAAGCTGAAATGCGTTTAGTCGTTTTTTAAAAATAGCACCAAAATGTGAATGAAAACATTCGCAAATACAAATACACAGTCGTTATCCTTGGCAGTTTCTTCAAATTAATTTTCATTTGTCCTTCATATGTTTACAGCTAAGGCCTTCTCCCGCTTCATCCAAGAAGACTTGTTAAATGGCAGTTAAATACATTAGCTGGCTGACCTTTCTGACCTTAAAAGGCCTTTATCGGCTTTGTAAGGATGTGAATTTTTCAATTGCTTGTCCTTCCATTGATAAATCACTTTATTAAACAAAGGAATCCTGGAGTGATGTAAGATTTCAAGCATCGATGGGCAACCTGAGAATATAAATGTGAATCTCTGGGATAAATTAAAGTTCATTACTCCCACATTGTCAACTACAGCAAAGAGATGCGTCTTTCTTCATTTTAAACTTCCTTTTTTTACCACTTTCAGGACTCCCGATAGCATGAAAAGGTTGAGGGCTCAGTTTGACTGTCATCAGGAACTCAAGTTCTTAGAGTAGACCCATATTTTGGCTTTCGTAGAGTTCAAAGAAAACTTGAAGATTTCTGAAGAGCGGGATAGTCACTATACCACCTTATCTCCAAAAAATATAGCTCCTTCCTGCTTGCCCGCCTTCCTTCCTTCCTTCCTTCCTTCCTTCCTTCCTTCCTTCCTTCCTTCCTTCCTTCCTTCCACCTTCCCTCCCTTCCTCCCTTCTTCCTCCCTTCCTTCCTTCCTTCCTTCCTTCCTTCCTTCCTTCCACCTTCCCTCCCTTCCTCCCTTCTTCCTCCCTTTCTCTATCCTTTGTTTCTTCTTTCCTTCCTTCTTTCCTTTCTCTTCCCCCCTCCATCCATCCCTCCTTTCTTCCTCCCTTTTCTCTATCCTTTATTTACTTTGTTTCTCCCTCTCTTCTTCCTTCCATTTTTCTATCCTTTATTTCCTTCCTTCCTTCCTTCCTTCCTTCCTTCCTTCCTTCCTTCCTTCCTTCCTTCCTTCCTTCCTTCTGCCTTCCGTCTCTTCCTCCCTTCTTCCTCCCTTTCTCTATCCTGTTTCTTCTTTCCTTCCTTCCTTTTTTCCTTTCTCTTCCCCCCTCCATCCATCCCTCCCTTCTTCCTCCCTTTTCTCTAGCCTTTATTTACTTTGTTTCTCCCTCTCTTCTTCCTTCCATTTTTCTATCCTTTATTTTCTTCCTTCTTTCCTTCCTCCCTCCTTCCCTCTCTCCCTCTCTCCCTCTCTTCTTTCTTCCTTTTCTCTATCCTTTGTTCCTCCCTCCCTCCCTCCTTCCATCTCTTCTTTCTTCCTTTTCTTTATCCTTTATTTCCTTTGTTTCTTCCTTCCTCCCTCCTTCCCTCCCTCTCTTCTTCCTTCCTTTTCTCTATCCTGTGTTCCTTCCTTCCTCCCTCCCTCCCTCTCTTTTTCCTTCCTTTTCTTTTTCCTTTATTTCCTTTGTTTCTTCCTCCCTCCCTCCCTCCCTCCCTCCCTCCCTCCCTCCTTCCTTCCTTCCTTCCTTCCTTCCTTCCTTCCTTCCTTCCTGGAAGACTCTTGGAATAAATAATGCATTTCCTTACTTTCTTCCAGATTATATATGCACAACCATCCCTTCCCTCATTTAGTTTAGTTTAGTTTAATTTTTATTGAATTTGTATACCGCTCTACTCCTGAAGGACTCAGGGCAGTGAACAGCCATAGAATAAAACATATAAATACAAAATTTAAAATAGAATGGAGAACTTTGTGCTTGGTTTTACCTCCAGATTTTCCTCACACAATTTACAATTTCTCTTGGTGCCATTAAAATGTGCATTACAAAACACAGACACAGGATATTCAGGACCAACTTTATAAAGGCAGCAATAGGAAGCAGGAGTTAGTATGATTATCCTCTGCTCTTTTATTGCCAACACAACTTCTTTTCAGTGCTCACACATGCATTTTCAGCTTTAATCGGATTTGGAGGAAGATTGGATGAAGGATTTCTTAAAAAACACACACACACAAAAAAAAAAAAAACAACCCAACCCCAACAGGATTGCAAGTTGGAGAAAAGAAGAAAAAAATATTAGCCCATTGAGCTAAAAACTAGGAACAATCAAAGTCTGTGCATGAGACAAAGAGTGACAAAGGACATGTTTTTAGGGTAAATTTACTCTGCAAGACAAAATAAAAAAAAATAGAAGGCTAAGAAGAAGAAACACCTGTCATTCTAAACACAATTTCAGACATATTATCTTAGATCTATTTTTGCCAGCCTCTCTGTGTTTCCTATGGCCACCTGTCCTCTAAAGTACACTTTCCTTTTCTTAAAAAATTCAAATGGATTCCTTTGATAAGTGATAGGTAAAATCCCTCCTCCCCTTGGCCAATAGTGGGGTTGGGGGGGGGACAATCCAGAGTTAATAATCTGCCAATCTACTGTAGGAGCCCTAGCCCTTTGTCTCTTGCCTGCATGAGAAAAACAAACGGTGTCTCTTGCATTAAATTACTTTTAAGAATCCTCTCTTCTGGGAAGTCTTTGACACACACACACACACACAATTCAGCTTTAAAAAAAACGAAAAATTCTAAACTTGGAGCTTTGGGCTAGGGAAGAGATTTCACAGTAGAATGAAGAAAGGTAAACTAATAGGAGCTAGTAATAGGGAAGGTAAATTAAAGGAAATGACACTGATAATTAATTTCAAGGCGGAAAGCTGGATTTAGAATTGCCACCTTCCTGCCTTGCAGTGCAATGTATGTATTGGTATGCAATGCAATATGCTGTTGGCCAAACTGAATTCGTTTATTTTATTTTATTTTTTCTCTTCCCTGCTATTCTTTAGGAGAATGTCTGTAATTTTACTATGGGGAAAGGAAGACAAATAGGAAGGGAGAGGGAAGGGGGAGATGGAAGGGAGGGAGGAGAGGGAAGAAAGAAGGAGGGAGGGAGGGAGGGATGGTGGGAGGGAGGATGAGAGGAAAGGAAGGAGGAAGGAAGGAAGGGAAGAAGGGGAGGGAAGAAGAAAGGGAAGGAAAGGAGGGAGAGAGGGAGGGAGGGAGGGAGGAAAGAAGGAGAGGGAGAAGATCCTCCTTGTTGGTGCAGTAGGAAGTTAGCCCTCACCTCTCTCCTAAGAAAATGAGATATTTTAGGAAATATTACAAGGGCAGAATATTTCCCCTAAAAGGGAGGCAGAAACTCAGCCCTCCCCCTCCCCATCTTTGTCAATGGGCCATTAAGGCCTGGGCCAGGCTATTCTACATAACAAAGATCTACCTCCTTCAGGCAGAGCCATAGCAGGAATTGCCCAAAGCCCTTTCATTACATCATCACCCAGCAAGGCTCAACCAAGCTTGGGACTCAAAAACACAACCTACAAAGTTACCCCTGCATGACCCCATGGGAGTCTGACAACCAATCACAATACAAGCTCAAATTCAAAAGCCCAGAGAGGGTATAAAACTCAGGCATTCTCAGCATCTCTGCCCATTTTTCCCCCAGGACCTCAAACCATGTGGTCCTGTCCACCATTAAAAACCATCTTTTCAAGCAGTCACCATGTTTCCAGTGTCTTTTTCCCCACTTGGAACTGAAGCCAGAAGGATATTTCTTCCAACAGTGCTTTATGTATACCTTATAACATAACTCAGCTCCATGTTGAATTCCAAACAATTTATGAAACACTTATTTAATTAATTAATTAATTAATTAATTAATTTATATGCCGCCCTTCTCCCGAAGGACTCAGGGTGGCTTACAAAGAAAACATTCAACAATTCAAAAATTACATAAAAATTAAAATCCAATTAAAATTAATTAAAATTATTTCAATGGTAAAAATCCCCCAACGGATCAGCCCATTTGATAAAAGAGCCATGTCTTCAGTTTGCGGCAGAAGGAGAGGAGGTCGGGGGCTGTCCTAAGCCTGGTGGGCAAGCCGTCTACATAGACCAATAATTATTCCATTAGTAGCTATTTTGATCCTGGGGGAAAAAAAAATGAACACAGAATAATAGAGTTGGAAGGGACATTGGAGGTCTTCTAGTCCAACCCCCCTGCTAAACCATTTCAGACAAGGGGCTGTCCGGTCTCTACTTAAAGGCACCCACAACTTTTGAAAGAAAGTTATTCCACTGGTTAATTGTTCTCACCGTCAGGAAATTTCTCCTCAGTTTTAGGAGGAATGGGTGTTGAACTCAGCAGAAAGCATTAATACCTAAAATCTATGCTGTATTGGTGGATCTTATTTTTACTGATGACAAGCTTGGAGACAAAATGGTCATGAAGAAAAACTCTTTCTCTCTCACAGTCACTCTTTCTATTTCTTTCATATCTCTCTGTTTTCTCTATCAATTATCAATTATCAATTATCAATTATCAATTATCAATTATCAATTATCAATTATCAATTATCAATTATCAATTATCAATTATCAATTATCAATTATCAATTATCAATTATCAATTATCAATTATCAATTATCAATATCTGTCTGTCTGTCTGTCATCTGTCTATCTGTCTAGCTATCTCACCTGAGCTAGGAGAGAGAAAGAGACCCAGAGGCTGAAATAAATGTTGACTTGCCCCATCAATTCATTGATTCACATGCTGTAAAAGTCACTCCCCTGTGGCCCTGTTTTGTTCTGTGCATTCAAGCCATGGTACCCACCACTGTTTAGCTCTGCTTCCACATTGCATTTCAAAAGAGGTAGAAGTAGACCACACAATTTTAAGTGCTCACCAGAAAGCCATAGCAGCCCATTCTATGAACGTCCAGTCACTCTGATACCTGTCCTTCGTGGTGGCTTCACAAATGGACCTCTGACTTCATACAGAATAGTGACTCTCTTCTGATGTACACTGAGTCAGAACTGTTGCATGCTGTAATCACATAATTACTGGTTGTGAGAATATTTAAGCAAAGCTTCTGTAACGTGTTCAGTTGCTGCTATGATCTGCTGTTGATGAGGAAGCTGCTATGTTATGCTGCCGTTGTGTATGAAGATGATGAGATGATGAAGCTGATATGATAAGCTACTATTGAGAGGAATTGCTATCTGCTAATCATTGTTTGATGGATCTGCAACCATCGTGGTTTGTGAACCAGAGTAAGTTTGTTATTCTAACCAACTACTGTTTGTTGGGTAAGAAGATTCTGTAACTACTGGACTGATTTACTGGCAAAGACTATGAGACTGTTTTTCCACTATAAAGTAAGCTTTTAATAAACCAGTTTGCTTATCTCTTATTCATTGCTCTCAGCAACGTTTCTCTGTGCAATCCACTCTGCTAGTTGGTAACACAACACAAATAACCTTAACACATCCCTTCTAAAAAGGGATCCTCTCTCTTTCCTTCTGCTTCTTACAGACTTTATTTGCACTATTTGCACTACGTTTGCCCCATTCTTTCTTAATGGGCAAATAACCTGTCTTTTAACGTCATCCTGTTAGGGGGAAGGAAATGACAATTTCATTTCCTGTCTTAATAACTTCCCCGCGAACCACCAGATTGCAAATCTCTCAGTGTATTCATTATCAAAAATAATTAGAACAATCCCACTGGTGACTAATTCTTGTCTACAGACTGTTTACAAACACAACATTTTGAACAGTCAAAATTCGTGCTGCGTAAATAAATTGGAAAAAAAAAAACCCCAACCTGTTCCTTTCTATTTGGGAAAAACAGAAGGAGACCCAAGTGTGCACATTCTAAATATTATGATCATTTCAAGTTTCAAATGCATCTTCTTCATAGGATGTTTTAAAGATGAACATCGTTTTTTTCATTAGCATGTGTGACAGGAAAGTTGATTTCGCATTACATATGGAGAAACAGCCACAATTAATATAAAATCTATTTAAAATTCTATTTGTTCCCCAATGAAGTCAAAACACCCAAAGACTGAAACTATTTCACATATTGTAGAGCGGAAAATTTAAATTTGTCATAAGTGATAATCAATGGGGACTCTTGGTAAAGCTTTGTTCTCTAATCCCCGCTGAGAATACATTCAAAAATCCATGTTAATGATATAATATGTTCCATATTTTCCATCATTTGGTGTATACTATTTAAAGAAGAAATTAGAGATACAACACATAATGTAAGCACAGTAGGTTTGTGGAAGTAGTTATGTTATTATCAGCCAGGTACATGTATAAATGTCTTGTTATTTTTAAACCATAGGAAAGCGGCAAAACAATACAATTATTTATTCTACACTAACTATGTAACTGATGTTACATAGAGAGCCTTGAAGCAGCCATATTAACGTTTAAGAAGCTGTAATATCTTTGTTCTTTTGCTCCATAGTGGCAGAGTGATTAGAATGTGATATTGCAGACTAACTCTGCCCACAGCCTAGAGTTCGATCCTGATGGGCTCAAGGTTGACTCAGTCTTCTATACAATATCTCAGGGGTTGCCACAAAGAAGAGGGAGTCAAACTATTCTTCAAAGCACCTGAAGGTAGAACAAGAAGCAATGGGTGGAAATTAATCAAGGAGAGAAGCAACCTAGAACTAAGGAGAAATTTCCTGACAGTGAGAACAATTAATCTGTGGAACAACTTGCCTCCAGAAGTTGTGAATGCCCCAACACTGGAAATTTTTAAGAAGATGTTGGATAACCATTTGTCTGAAGTGGTGTAGGGTTTCCTGCCTAAGCAGGGGGTTGGACTAGAAGACCTCCAGGGTCCCTTCCAACTCTGTTATTTTTTTTATTTTATTTTTTTAATTTGATTTATATGCCGCCCTTCTCCGGAGACTCAGGGCGGCTTACAGTGCGTTAAGCAATAGCCTTCATACTTTTGTATATTTATACAAAGTCAGCTTATTGCCCCCACAAACTGGGTCCTCATTTAACCTACCTTAGAAAGGATGGAAGGCTGAGTCAACCTTGAGCCTTGGAGAGATTCGAACCAGCAGTAAATTGCAGGCAGCTGTGTTAATAACAGGGTGCTTTAAACCACTGTAGTACCAAGGCTCTTATTATGAATATTATGTTATTCTATTCTATTCTATTCTATTCTATTCTATTCTATTCTATTCTATTCTATTCTATTCTATTCTATTCTATTCTATTCTATTCTATTCTATTCTATTCTATTCTATTCTATTCACTTCTGAGGACAATAAAATGAGAACCCAGATTGTTGGGGCAATATGCTGATCAGAGAATGCTGCAAAGTACTATGGGATGCTTACTATGTAAGTCTAAATGCTATTGATATTGCTATGTCCTTTGTTTATAAATAATCTACAGAATTCTAGATGTTGGCTTGGCTTGGCTTGGCTTGGCTTGGCTTGGCTTGGCTTGGCTTGGCTTGGCTTGACATGACATGACATGACATGACTCGACTGACTTGACTTGACTTGACTACATAGTTCCATGGCTATATTGCAGACAAGTTCATTGGTGTCCTTTTGCTTTTTCTCTGGATTGTTCTACCTTTCTGGGGGAGGGCAAACTCTGTTTGGCTATGTCAAAATATGAGAGACTAGGAAAGAAACAGATAAAACAGATAGTAGGGTACAAGCAGGAATGAAATGCTACTGGTTTGGACCGGTTCGCCTGAACCGGTAGTAATAAAAGTAAAAAAATGCTACTGTTTCAGACAAATCGGTATTTCCAACGATCAGCTGTGCCACGCAATTTATATTCACTAGAAAGCAGGAAATCCTGCTTTCTAGCGAATCTAAATCACGCAGCACAGCTGTTCCCCCCTCACTGTTGTACTTCTTAAGCCTCATTTTTCAGCACTGTGTGGTAGCACCTGTGGTGTGCATGCATGCACAGCGTGTGTTTGGCATGCACTGTGCATGCGCGCATACACACTGTGCATTTGGAGTGCACCGCACATGCGTGCATTTGGTGTGCATCGCACATGCGTGCATTTGGCGTGCACCGCACTCAGCGAACTGGTAGAAGACCTCGGAGGATTTCACCACTGGGTACAAGTCAAGTGACAGCTTATCTCATAAATGACCTTTCAGATCATTGGGGACAATTCTGAGAAATTCAGAGAGATTCTACCTTAATGAAAGCGCTTTGAACTAAGTTGAGAAATTCTTCTTGTGGTTCCAGGATTCTGTAGTTATGCCAGAGAACCAAAAAGAGATACCTTATCGAATTCTGGGTCCTTCTTTCTTCCTTGGTCTTGCCCAGTTTTGGACTTCACTGTCTGATTGCTTCTGAAGAGTCTTCTGCTGCTGCCTGGCAATGTGATTAAATGTGATCCAAGCCCTACAGAAGAAGCTCATGTAATTCATTTGATGGACCTGTCATAACCTCTACAGTAATTTGAACAATGTGGCTGACTCCTTTGTCCAAGACGGGAACTGCTGCCTTCCTGAAATTCACAAGTGAAATGTTAACTCAATGAAATCTCATTTATGGTCTATTATATGCAGATGGGACCTTCTTCAGTTCTGCTTTCATCTTTTTAAGCTGCCTTTTTAATATAACTGCTATTGCTCTTTGACACTTGTCATCTTCCAATTTATATGAAGTCAATTATTGTCTTGTGCAAGAAAATTGCAGATCTTCTTAGTTAAACCTTACACATCAATTGCTTTCAGTTCTATTTTTAATTAGGTTACTGTGGAAAGTCTATACACGGAGGAAGTGAAGCTGGACTTTGATAGAGATTCCAACTGCCATTTTTAATCCCATTGATTGCAAGTAGTTTCTTGAACCTCTTCTCTGCTGTCCCAAAGGTGCTTTTTTTCAAGAGGCAACTGGACTTTCTGGTTTTTCTTTGAAGACGTTTCACTTCTCATCCAAGAAGCTTCTTCAGCTGAAGAAGCTTGAAGACGTACTGA
>JAXLNS010000146.1:0-76454 GCA_037215915.1 Pantherophis vulpinus
GTGGCCTTCAACTCCCAGAATTCCTCAGCCGGCTTTGCTTGAAGACTTGTGGCCTTCAACTCCCAGAATCCCTCAGCCGGCTTTGCTTGAAGACTTGTGGCCTTCAACTCCCAGAATTCCTCAGCCGGCTTTGCTTGAAGACTTGTGGCCTTCAACTCCCAGAATTCCCCAGCCGGCTTTGCTTGAAGACTTGTGGACTTCCACTCCCAGAATCCCTCAGCCGGCTTTGCTTGAAGACTTGTGGCCTCCAACTCCCAGAATTCCTCAGCCGGCTTTGCTTGAAGACTTGTGGACTTCAACTCCCAGAATCCCTCAGCCGGCTTTGCTTGAAGACTTGTGGCCTTCAACTCCCAGAATTCCTCAGCCGGCTTTGCTTGAAGACTTGTGGCTTCAACTCCCAGAATCCTCAGCCGGCTTTGCTTGAAGACTTGTGGCCTTCAACTCCCAGAATTCCTCAGCCGGCTTTGCTTGAAGACTTGTGGCCTTCAACTCCCAGAATTCCTCAGCCGGCTTTGCTTGAAGACTTGTGGCCTTCAACTCCCAGAATCCCTCAGCCGGCTTTGCTTGAAGACTTGTGGCCTTCAACTCCCAGAATTCCTCAGCCGGCTTTGCTTGAAGACTTGTGGACTTCAACTCCCAGAATCCCTCAGCCGGCTTTGCTTGAAGACTTGTGGCCTCAACTCCCAGAATTCCTCAGCCGGCTTTGCTTGAAGACTTGTGGACTTCAACTCCCAGAATCCCTCAGCCGGCTTTGCTTGAAGACTTGTGGCCTTCAACTCCCAGAATTCCTCAGCCGGCTTTGCTTGAAGACTTGTGGACCTTCAACTCCCAGAATTCCTCAGCCGGCTTTGCTTGAAGACTTGTGGCCTTCAACTCCCAGAATCCCTCAGCCGGCTTTGCTTGAAGACTTGTGGCCTTCAACTCCCAGAATCCCTCAGCCGGCTTTGCTTGAAGACTTGTGGATTTCAACTCCCAGAATTCCTCAGCCGGCTTTGCTTGAAGACTTGTGGACTTCAACTCCCAGAATTCCTCAGCCGGCTTTGCTTGAAGACTTGTGGACTTCAACTCCCAGAATTCCTCAGCCGGCTTTGCTTGAAGACTTGTGGCCTTCAACTCCCAGAATTCCTCAGCCGGCTTTGCTTTAAGACTTGTGGCCTTCAACTCCCAGAATTCCTCAGCCGGCTTTGCTTGAAGACTTGTGGCCTTCAAGTCCCAGAATTCCTCAGCCGGCTTTGCTTGAAGACTTGTGGCCTCCAACTCCCAGAATCCCTCAGCCGGCTTTGCTTGAAGACTTGTGGCCTTCAACTCCCAGAATTCCTCAGCCGGCTTTGCTTGAAGACTTGTGGACTTCAACTCCCAGAATTCCTCAGCCGGCTTTGCTTGAAGACTTGTGGATTTCAACTCCCAGAATTCTCCAGCCATCTTTCCTGACAGAGGAATTCTGGAGTTGAAGTCCGCAAGTCTTCAAGTTGCCAAAGTTGGAGAGCTCTGATTTAGGGGCATCTCTGCATTTTGTGCAATGAGTCCCACAGGCTATTTGTGTTTGTGTGTGTGTATGTATGTGTGTGAAAAAGGGCTGCATTTTGTAAACCGCTTCCCCAGATGAGGCCTGGTCCATGGAGCCCATGCTGCACAGGCGTTTCCAGCCCCTCAAATTGTCCCCTTTTCTCCAAGGACCCCAAATGCTGTAAAACCTTTTCTTGCACGGAAGGTGCTGAAACCCCCAAACTCTTTGGCTGCACCTTGGCCCTTTTTCAAAGTGGATGGCTTCCTCCCTCCCTCCCTCCATCTTTTTTCTTTCTTTCTTTCTTTCTTTCTTTCTTTCTTTCTTTCTTTCTTTCTTTCTTTCTTTCTTTCTTTCTTTCTTTCTTTTCTTTCTTTCTTTCTTTCTCTTTCTTTTTTTCCCTAACTCCCTCCTTCCCTGTACTTTCTTCCTTTTCTTCTCCCTCCCGCTTTCTATCTTTTTTCTAGTCCTTTCCGCTTCCTTCATTCTTCTTTCTCTTTCCCTAACTCCATCCTTTCCTGTATTTTCTTCCTTTTCTTCTCCCTCCCTCCCTTCTCATCTTCCTTCCTTCCTTTCTGTCTTTAATTTCATTAATTAAATTTATATGCCGCCCCCTCTCCGAAGACTCAGGGAGGTCTTCTCTTTCTTTTCCTTTTTCTTCCTTCCTTCCTTCCTCCCTCTTTCACTAGATCCTTCCCTCCCTATACCTTCTTCCTTTTCTTTTCCCTCCTTCCTTCTTTCACCTTTCTTTCTGTTCCTTTTTTCTTCCTTCCTTCCTCCCTTTCCCTTTTTTCTTTCCCTAACTCCCTCCTTTTCTGTATTTTCTAACTTTCCTCCATCCCTCGTCTTTCTTTCTTTCCTTCTTCTTTCTTTCTCTTTCTTTCTCTTTCTTTTTTCCTAACTCCCTCCTTCCCTGTACTTTCTTCCTTTTCTTCTCCCTCCCTCTTTCTACTTCTCGCTAGTCCTTTCCGCTTTCTTCTTTCTCTTTCCCTAACTCCATCCTTTCCTGTATTTTCTTCTTTTTGTTTTCTCTCCCTCCCTTCTCATCTTCCTTCCTGTCTTCTCTTTCTCTTCCTTTTTTCTTCCTTCCTTCCTTCCTTTCTCTATCACTAGCTCCTTCCCTCCCTATACCTTCTTCCTTTTCTTTCCCTCCTTCTTTCACCTTTCTTTCTGTTCCTTTTTTCTTCCTTCCTTCCTTTCCCTTTTTTCTTTCCCTAACTCCCTCCTTTTCTGTATTTTCTTCCTTTCCTCCATCCCTCGTCTTTCTTTCTTTCCTTTCTTTCTTTCTTCTTTCTTTCTCTTTCTTTCTCTTTCTTTTTTCCTAACTCCCTCCTTCCCTGTACTTTCTTCCTTTTCTTCTCCCTCCCTCTTTCTACTTCTCTCTAGTCCTTTCCGCTTTCTTCTTTCTCTTTCCCTAACTCCATCCTTTCCTGTATTTTCTTCTTTTTGTTTTCTCTCCCTCCCTTCTCATCTTCCTTCCTGTCTTCTCTTTCTCTTCCTTTTTTCTTCCTTCCTTCCTTCCTTTCTCTATCACTAGCTCCTTCCCTCCCTATACCTTCTTCCTTTTCTTTTCCCTCCTTCTTTCACCTTTCTTTCTGTTCCTTTTTTCTTCCTTCCTTCCTTTCCCTTTTTTCTTTCCCTAACTCCCTCCTTTTCTGCATTTTCTTCCTTTTCTCCATCCCTCGTCTTTCTTTTTCTTTCTTTCTTTCTTTCTTTCTTTCTTTCTTTCTTTCTTTCTTTCTTTCTTTCTTTCTTTCTTTTTCTTTCTTCTTTCTTTCTTCTTTCTTTCTTTCTTCTTTCTTTCTTTCTTTCTTTTTTCTTTCTTTCGCTTTCTCCCTCCCTCCCTCTCTCAAACCACCCCTCTCACAGAGCTGAGGATCTCTTAAGGATCTTTAGCGTGATGTCATTTGTCTCAGGAAACATTTGGCCCCAGATCCGAAGGGCTGCCAGCCTTCCTGTTGTGGCATGGGGAAGGAAGCGCTTCCAAAGAATTTCTAGGTGTTTTTTGGAAGGACAATGAGTGAGAAGTTGCGCTCTTTTCCTGAGATGCACTCCCAGGGCTCCGGAGACTGGCATGTGCAGTCCATCCAGGGGCGAAATCCAGCAGGTCCTGGCAGGTTCTGGAGAACCGGTAGCGGAAATTTTGAGCAGTTCGGAGAAGCGGCAAATGCCACCTCTGGCTGGCCCCAGAGTGGGGAGGGAATGGGGATTTTGCAGTATCCTTCCCCTGCCACGCCCACCAAGCCCCGGCCATGCCCACAGAACCGATAGTAAAAAAAAAATTGGATTTCACCACTGGGCCCTGGAAAGGGAGACCCTGGGCAAGAGCTGACTTCCTCGCCTCTCTGGAAAGCCCATTTCCAGCACCGAAAGACTGAGTTGGGGTTTATGCCATGGACCCAATGTTCCAGTTTTGCAGGACACCCCTAAACCCTAAACTGACCACTTGAGCTACGTTCCCACAATAGCTGAAATGTAGTGGGCTAGGTCATCTACCTACCTGCCTGCTTATCATCTTCCTTCCTTCCTTCCTTCCTTCCTTCCTTCCTTCTTTCCTTCGTTCCTTCCCACTCCCTTTCCTTTTCTTCCTACTTCCTATTTCCCTCCCTCCCGTCCCATTTTCCTTCCTTTCTACTCTCTCCCTCCTTCCATCTTTCTCGCTTCTCTCTTCTCCCTTTTTCTCTTCCTTTTCCTTCCTTCCTTCCAATCTTCCTTTCCCTTCCTTCTCCTTTGTCCCTTTCTCATCTTCCATCCTTCTCATCTTCCTTCCTTCTTTCCATCCTCTTTGTTCCTCTCATCTTCCTTCCTTCTCATCGTCCTTCCTTCCTTCCTTCCTCTTTGTTCCTCTCACCTTCCTTCCTTCCAATCTTCCTTTCCCTTCCTTCTCCTTTGTCCCTTTCTCATCTTCCTTCCTTCCTTCCTTCCTCTTTGTTCCTCTCACCTTCCTTCCTTCCAATCTTCCTTTCCCTTCCTTCTCCTTTGTCCCTTTCTCATCGTCCTTCCTTCCTTCCTTCCTCTTTGTTCCTCTCACCTTCCTTCCTTCCAATCTTCCTTTCCCTTCCTTCTCCTTTGTCCCTTTCTCATCTTCCTTCCTTCTCATCTTCCTTCCTTCCTTTCTTCCCCTCTTATTTTTCTCCTCTCCTTTCTCTTTCTACTTCCTCTTCTTCCATCTTCTTTCTCTCTTCTCTTTTTTCTTTTTCTCTTTCTTTTCCTTCCTCCCTTCCAATCTTCCTTTCCCTTCCTTCTCCTTTGTCCCTTTCTCATCTTCCTTCCTTCTCTCCTTCCTTCCTTACTTCCCCTCTTATTTTTCCCTTCTCCCTTCTCTTTCTACTCTCTCCCTCCTTCCATCTTTCTCTCTTCTCTTCTCCCTTTTTCTCCTTTTCCTTCCTTCCTCCCTTCCAATCTTCCTTTCCCTTCCTTCTCCTTTGTCCCTTTCTCATCTTCCTTTCTTCTCATCTTCCTTCCTTCCTTCCTTCCTCTTTGTTCCTCTCACCTTCCTCCCTTCTAATCTTCCTCCCTTCTTTTGTTCATTCATTCATTCATTCATTTGTATGCCGCCCACTTGGCTACCATCCCTGCTCCCAAACCACCCTTCGGTATCCGATTGATGCCAAGCGCGTTTCACCGCCTAGCAAACACGAGGAATTTGAAAAAAAAGGAGTCACCCATTTAAGGTCAAGCGAGCACAACCTGAGTTTCTCAGAACTCGACGGAGTGGCACGGAGCTTCCACCTACGCCTTTTGGGTGGGGAGCCCTGCTGAAAGCAATTCCACATCGCAAACCCTGCGTGCAAATAAGCAACGGCTGGCCTCGGAAAGGCCCTCCGGGGATCCATCTGCAGGGAGACGTGTCTACTTCGGGGAAAAAAAAAAACTGGCCTTCCTCCACGGTTTAAGAAACCGGGTTTATTCCTCCAGGGCACCTGTTTCTCAAACGGGGCGAACTGAAGCTGTGTGCACGTCAACTCCCGGGATTCCCAGCCAGCTATGCCGGGAGCTGGAAGTCCAGGCAGCTTCAAGTTGCCACAGTTGAAAAAAAAAACAGAACAAATAGAGTTGGAAGGGACTTTGGAGGCCATCTAGTCCAACCCCTGCCCAGGCAAGAGAGCATTTCAGACAAGTGGCTGTCCGGTCTCTTCTTAAAAACTTCCAGTGTTGGGAGCACCCAACAACCTTCTGGAAGCAAGCTGTTGCATTGATTAATTGATCTGGATTTATAGGATAACAGAATAACGTAATTGGAAGGGACCTCGGAGGTCTTCTGATCCAATCCTTTTCTCAAGCGGGAGACCCTATGCCATTCCAGACAGGAGACTATCTCTTTATTAAAAGCCTCCAGTGATGGGACACCCACAGCTTCTGGTGGCAAGTTGTTCCACTGGTTAATTGTCCTCACTGTCAGGAAGCTTTTCCTTAATTCCAGGTTGCTTCTCTCGATTAGTTTCCATCCATTGCCCTCCTTCCCTCCCTTCTTTCCTTCCTTCCTTCCTTCCTTCCTTCCTTCCTTCTTTCCTTCCTCCCTCCCTCCCTCCCTCCCTTCTTTCCTTCCTTTCTTTCCTTCCTCCCTTCCTTCCTTCTTCCTTCCTCCCTTCCTTCCTTCTTTCCTTCCTTCTTTCTTTCCTTCCCTCCCTTCTTTCTTTCCTTCTTTCCTTCCTTCCTTCCTCCCTCCCTTCCTTCCTTCTTTCCTTCCTTCCTTCCTTCCTTCCTTCCCTTCCTCCCTCCCTTCCTCCCTTTCCTTCCTTCCTTCCTTCCTTCCTTCCTTCCTTCCTTCCTTCCTTCCTTCCTTCCTTATCCCTCTACAATCATTGGCCTGGAAGAGACCATGGAGGGCTTCTAGTCCAACCCCATCTCAAGCAGGAGACCCTATACCAGTGATGGTGAACCTTTTTGGCACCGAGTGCCCAAACTGCAATGCGCGCGCAAGCAAGCACGCAGGCCGGAGCACTGGAAACCCGAAGACAAGCTGGCCAGTGCGCCCATGCCTGATTTTTGGACATTTTTGGCCAGCTTTTTGGCCATTTTCAGGCCATTTTCAAGCTGTTTTCAGGCTGTTTTTTTGCCATTTTCTGGGCTGTTTTCAAGCCTGAAAACAGCTTGAAAAACAGCCCACAAATGGCCTGTTTTTTAGCTGTTTTTTTGGGCTGTTTTCAGTCCGTTTTCCGATGCTCTGGCACCCCCGAAGTCCAGCTGGCCAGCATTCATGTGTGCACCATAAACCATAAGAGCAGCTGGCGACGGTCTGTATGCCCACAGAGAGGGCTCAGCGTGCCACCTCTGGCACGCATGCCATAGATTCACCATCACAGCCCTACACCATTTCAGGCAAGTCTCTGCTTAAAAACTTCCAGTGTTGGAGCACCCACAACTTCTGGTGGCCAGCTGTTCCACTGGTTAATTGTCCTTCTTGTCAGGAAGTTTCTCCTTCAAGTCCAGGTCGCTTCTCTCCTTGGTTCATTTCCATCCGTTGCTTCTTCTCCTGCCTTCTGGTGCTTTGGAAAATAAGTTGACCCCCAACTCTTCTTTGGGGCAGCCCCTCAAATACTGGACTACTGCTATCATGTCCCCCCTAATTCTTCTTTTCTCTAGAGTAGCCAAACCCAAATCCTCCTTCAACCCTTTCTTGATATGCTTTAGCCCCCCCCCCCCCCCGGCCTCTTAAAACGCTGGCCTGCACGTCTTCCCTTATCCCCAAGTCTCTTGATGTTTAAACACCAACACAAGTTTTTATTTATCTTTTTTAGTGGAGACCCTGGGAAATGAAACCCCCCCCCCAGGACCTTTTGCAAACGGGAGGAATTGTCTTGCGAATTACGCCCCCACCCAAAGCTTGGAAATCTGCACGGAGACCTCAAGCTCCCTATTTATCGAATGCATTTTTTTTCCCCCACCACCGATGAGCTAATGCTAGCGTGCTTGGTTCATCTGTGTGTGTGTGTGTGTTGTGTGTGTTGTGTGTGAAAGGGAGAGACACAGAACGGATAACAACGTCAATCACACCTCCTTTTCTTGGCACCCGCTTGACACCGTGAAGACCGAGAAGCAGAGGAAGGAAACTCTTATTCTGCTGCTCCCTGCAAGATTTTCTGCACTGGGCGCATTCTGAAACTCTTTTGTGTCTGTGTGTGTGTGTGTGTTTGTGCGTTCGGAAGATAACCCGTTTCGGCATATTTCAAATATTTCCTCGGGATGGGAAAGGGCTGTCTGTGGCTGATGATGCCGGCTGACCTCTGGACCGGGCTTCCTGTTTGCAAAGCTGGGAATAGAGAGAAATCCCCAGTAAAAAAATTGGCCTGAAGAAGATTAGTTGAATTTCTGGGTGGGTGGGGAGGGCAGGGGGGGGTCTTCCTTTGATTGGCAGATAACAGTTTGTTCCCAGGGAAATATTTGGCCTACCTTTCTTCGCTCCCCCAGCTTGAAAAGGTGTTTTTTTTTTTTTTTTTAAATGCTCATCATCCTCAATTTGCGGTACCCGAATGTCAGATTGGGGAGGCCGAAGTAGGAAATCTTCAGCAGCCCCTCTGAGCGGGCAGTACAGGTGATCCTCGACTTATGACCACGATGGAGCCCTGTTGCTAAGCGAGACCCCGTTTCTCGCCCCATTTTACCGATCTTTCTCGCCACGGTTCTTAAGAGGAAGGACTGCAGTTGTGACGTTAGGAAGACCGTTGTTAAGCGAACCTTGGCTTTGACTTTGAGGTTGCAAAACGGGACAAGGAAATTGTGTTTGGCCAGTCTAGAGAAAAAAGAAGGACTAGGGGTGCCCTTAAAACTTTCTTTTTTCATCAAGCCGGGCTGGCTTAACGTATTTTTAAATTTTTAATTTTTAATTGGTTTGTCATTTTAAACTGGGGCCAAATTAATATATATTCTTTTAATTGTTCTTAATGTTTGTATTGTATGTTTTTAATCTGGCTGTACACCGCCCTGAGTCCCCTTGGGAGAAGGTGCGGTATATAAATTCGAAATAAAATAAAAATAAAAATAAAAATAAAAATAAAGAGCAGAGGTTCCAATATTTGAGGGGGATTTGGGGGGTCAGGCTATTCTCCAAAGCACCTGAAGGCGGGACGAGAAGCAACGGGTGGAAACTTAACCAAGGAGAGAAGCAACCTGGAATTGAGGAGAAACTTCAGTGGAGGACAATTAACCAGTGGAACGACTTGCCACAAGAAACTGTGGGCGCTCCAACACTGGAGGCTTTTAAGAAGAGACTGGACCACCGTTTATCTGGAATGGTACAGCGCAGTGATGGCGAACCTTTCCGGCATTGAGTGCTCAAATGCTCGAAGCCACCTGGTTTTTGGGTTTGCAGTGCCAGTCAGCTCGTCTCCGCGCGCATCGGAGTGCCGGTAACCCAAAGACCAGGTGACTGGCGCGTGCATGCACACTGGCCAGCTGGTTTCTGTGTTTCCGGCGCTCCGGCGTGAGCGAAGACCACATGGCAGGCGCACACGTGTGCAACGGAAAACAAAAGAGCAGCTGGCCATGGCATGCGTGCCCGCAGAGAGGGCTCTTCATGCCACTTCTGGCACGCGTGCCGTCGGTTCGCCATCACGGGTATAGCGTCTCCTGCCTGAGCAAGGTCCCTTCCTATTTTGTGATTCGTGTCGTGCCGCCTCCCGAGACGCTTTGTTGAAACCAAGACATTGGAGTTTCAAACGCTCCCAAAACCTCCAAAGGAAGAGAGAGACAGTGGTGGGATTCAAATAATTTAACAACCTCTTCTCTGCCCTAATGACCGGCTGGATGGGCGTGGCCATGGTGGGTGACAGGTGTGTACTCGGCCTCCTGGACCCTCCCCGGGAGCAAAAACGGGCCACGAGAGGAGGGACGCCCTCCATGCTCCGTTTTCGGCCTAGGAGGCCTCCCTGCAGCCTCCTGGGAGCCAAAACGGGCAGCGGGGAAGGGGGACACGCCCGCGCCACACACACCCCCTTCGTGCCCCGTTTTGGGCCTAGGACTGTGATGGCGAACCAATGGCACAGGTGCCACAGGTGGCACACGTAGCTATATCAGTGGGCACGCGAGGTCAGCTCCGGCGCGAAACAGGCTGTTTCCTGTCTCCGGAGGGCCTCGGAGGGGGGGTGGGGGTGGGGAAGGCCCATTATTTTGCTGTCCCCAGCCTCCAGAGCCTCTCTAGGAAGTTGGCAAATGGGCCGTTTTCGGCCTCTGGAGGGCCTCTGGACCGGTGGGGAAGGCCGTTTTCGCCCTCCCCAGACTCCTAGAGCGGCTCTGGAGGCTGGGGACAGCAAAAAACGGGCCTTCTGGTCCCACCGGAAGTTGGCAAACAGGCCGTTTCTGGGCTCTGGAGGACTTCCAGGTGGGTGTGGAAAGCCCTCCCCAGACTCCTAGGAAGGCTCTGGAGCCAAGTGAGAGAGAAAAAAGGACCTACCGGGCCATCATGTGCCAGGAGCGGGGGAAGGGGAGCAGGGGGTGGTTTGCACACACATGTGCGGGGGCGGGATGCATAGAATTATGGGTGTGGGTACGTAGGCGCACGACCCCCTCCCCCAGCCCCTCACTCCTGGCACGCGACGGCAAAAAGGTTAGCCACCAGTAGCCTAGGAGGCCTCCTTGCGCTTACCTGGGAGCCAAAATGGGGCACGTGGGAACTCCTGGAAAGGGAGGGGAGGGGAGGAGCCAGCCAGCAATTTAACTACCGGTTTGTCTAAACCGTCCCGAACCGGCTGAATCCCACAACTGCCTCCCCCGGCAAAAAAAATCGTACTCTGGACGCAGAATTTCCAGATCTGCCTTTTGTCTCCTCCACCCGCCCAGTCCTCCATTCCTGATCGTGAGAAACTGGCAGGCACCAAGCAGAACAAGAGGCTGCGCTCGGTTTCACCCACTGCAGGGTTTATTTCAAGGTATTTTTTTTCCTGAATCACCCATCAATACGTTTCACGTCACGCTAAGCCATAAATGACAGTTTGCAAACTAAACCAGGGCTTAGTTCACACGATGCAGCGACCGAAACCAATAAACGGTATATCGTGTCTGGATTTCTACTGTACAGCTAGTCCTCGACTTACAACCGTTCGTTTTGTGACAACGGCACTGAGAAAAGGGACTTGTGACTGCTTTTCACACTTAACGACCGTGGCAGCCTCCCCCGTGGGTCACGCGATCAAAATTCAGACACTTTCGCGAGTGGTTCATACTTACGACAGTCGCCGTGTCCCGGGGTTTGACAAGCCAAATCAATGGGGAAGCCAGATTCACTTAACAACCACGTTACTAACTTAACAAAGGCAATGATTCACTTAACAACGGTGGCAGGAATATCCGTAAAATGGGACAAACTCAACAAATGTTTCATAATATAAATGTTGGGCTCAATGGTGGTCGTAAGTCGAGGACTACTTGTACACTGGATCAAAGGGCCCGCGTTCCCACAAAAGATAAGCCACAAAAAAAAAAAACCCTCCACTTATAACCATCCATTTAGTGACCGTTTGAACTTAGCACTGAAAAAAGCAACTTATGATCGTTTTTCTCACTTAATGACCGTCAGAGCATCCTCATGGTCACACCATCAAAATTCAGGCGACTGGCAACTGACTTCATGCAACTGGTTCATGGTTACGACGGTCACAATATCCCGGAGCGGGGGGGGGAAGGAGGGGCTCGTGTGATTGCTTATTTGCAACTTTCCCAGCCAGCCTCTGACAAGCAGCCCCTGGAGAAGCCCTATTCAGTTAACGACTATGTGATTCACTTAACAACCGTGGCAAAAATTGATTCAGGACCGCATGATTCGTTTAACAGTAATCTGCTTAGCAACCGTGGCAAAAAAAAAAAAAAAGAAAGACGTAAAATGAGGCGCGACTCGCTTAACAACCGTCTTGCTTAGCAATGGAAATTCTGGTTCCAACTATCGTCGTAAGTTGAGGACTGCCTATATCAAGAATAAAACTAGGCAAGCCTAGCTTAGTACAACCCCAGAGTCGTCCTCCTCCTCCTTCTCTCCACAAACGTCTCTACCCTTTAGCACTGATGATGTTACCTACTTGGGTAATGAAACGTCTGAGAGAAACCACCAAGCTCAGAAAGGAAGCTTCACAAACGCGTGGTGCAACCTAGGACCATGATGGTGAACCTATGGCACGAGTGGGCACGGGCGCCGTTGCCAGCTGCTCTTTTGGTTTCCGGCGTGCCGGACAGCTGGTCTTTGCCAGGTGCCGGAGCGCCAGAAAAATGGCCCGGAAAATGTCTGTTTTGGAGCCATTTTCACGCCATTTCTGGGCCGTTTTCAGGGCTGTCGGGGGTCGTCTTATACGCGGGTGTCGTTCTCCTGTAATCAGGCAGACCAGCCCGAAAGGCTCTGGCGATCCAAGCTCTGACGATCTGCTAATCAGGCAACTCAGCTGGGATCGCCAGAGCCATGGAGAAGGGAAAAAGTTTTCCCCCTCCAGCTTGCTTCCCTTAGCTGCTAGTCGCAACGCTTGCCTTGCTTCGCTTGCCTGCAATCCATTCCATCAGCAAGCAACTGAATCTCCCTACCTGCAATCAAGCAGGACTTCAACTCCCAGAACTCCTCAGCCAGCAAAGCAAAGCTGGCTGAGGAATTCTGGGAGTTGAAGTCTACAAGTCTTAAAGTTGCCAAGGTTGGAGACCCCTGTTCTATTGGGTAAGTTTTTTTTTCCCCTTTGGGAGCTTTAAAAAAAAATAGTTGGGGTTTTTTTTTTTTAGTTGTTCTTTTTTAGACCTAGCCATTTAAAGTTTAGGAAGTTTTAAATTTAGCTTTCATATAAAAATAAAAATAAAATCAAATAATATTTGTGCAGCATTCTGAGATTTAGTGTGTTTCTGTAATGTTTCACTCTAACTACACAAACACACAAAATCTCACAAAGCTGTATGTGGAATTTTGTGTGTGTAAAGTGTGAGAGTTGGGGTTTTTTTGGGCTTTTTGTGGCTGTGTGAGTGTTCCTGCTTGTTGCAGGGGCCATTTTGGGTCTAGCACAGCTGCTTTTACATTGTGGGTGAGCCAATTGTGTTGTGTTGTGTTGTGTTGTGTTGTGTTGTGTTGTGTGTAAAGTGTGAAAGTTGTTTTTTGGGGGGCTTTTTGTGGCTGTATGAGGTTCCTGCTTGTTGCAGGGGCCATTTTGGGTCTAAGCACAGCTGCTTTTACATTGTGGGTGAGCCAGTTGATGTTTTTTTAATTTTTATCTGGTGTGCGTTGGAAGAGGGGTAGTCCTATACGGCGAGTATAGCCCAAACCCTATATTTTAACAGGAAAAGTCGGGGGTCGTCTTATACGCTGGAAAATACGGTATCTGAAAACGACCCGAAAAATGGCCCCCAAACGGCCTAAAACAGCCTGAAAACAGCCCAAAAAAATGGCCTGGAAAACGGCAAAAAACCCAGGCATGCATGCACCAACCAGCTGCTCTTCGGTTTTCCAGCATGCAAATGTGCACCGGCCAGCTGGTCTTCAGATTTCCGGCACTCTGACGCACACACACACATGCGCATTCCGGTTTGGGCACTTGGTGCCAAAAAGGTTCGCCATCATCACTGACTTAGGAGAACAAACCCATCAGGACAACATTCAGCCCTTCCATTTGCATTTTAAAAAAAGACACAGGCCCCTCTTTTGAAGGCAGCAAAGTCCACATTTTGGACAGAGAGGACGGCTGGTTTGAAAGGGGGGGTCCAAGAGGACATCTATGTCCAAATTGAACAGCCCTTTCTCAACAGAGAGGGAGGGATATGAACTCGTATTAAAAGGAGCCTTGGTGGTGCAGCAGACTAAAGCACTGTTAAGTAATACCAGCTGCCTGCAATTACTGCAAGTTCAAATCTCACCAAGCTCAAGGATGACTCAGCCTTCCATCCTTCCGAGGTGGGTAAAATGAGGACCCGGATTGTGGGGGAAATAAACTGACTTTGTATAAAAAAAGAACACCGCTTGGGGGGGCCAAAAAGCCCTACTAAGCAGGTATATACAAAAGTAGGAAGGCTATTGCTTAAAAGCGTTGTAAGCCGCCCTGAGTCTCCGGAGAAGGGCGGCATATAAATCGAACTAACTAACTAACTAACTAACTAACTAACTAACTAAATAAATAAATAAATAAATAAATAAATAAGTAAGTAAGTAAGTAAGTAAGTAAGTAAGTAAGTAAGTAAGTAAGTAAGTAAGTAAGTAAGTAAGTAAGTCATCTATCTCCAGTCTACAACAGTCCTTTCAGCAGTTCCCAAAAGGAAACCATTAGCATCACTCAGGTGACCCTGAGGACACAGGTAAACCTCCAAGCGGCCTCAACGACTCTCTAAAAAGGATGCAAATGACCAGCTGTCTGCAAGGAGCATCAATCCTTCCATCTTCCGCCATTCAGTCTGAACTGAGGATGCTTCTTGGGTGAGGAGCGAAATGTCTTCAAAGGAAAACATAGGTACTTGAAAAAGCACCTTTGGGACAACCATGACCTGGATGATGGAGAATCTCCATAGACACTAAGTGTCAGCACTTCAACCTGCATTTACTCTAGTGCTGACATAAGAAGGAGAAGAGGGGGGCAGCTGGCAAGAGGACGCTTGACTTTTCACCTAGTTATTTTCCCTGAAGATAATATCCCCTAGGAGATGGGATGGGAGGGGGGACATTCCTGGGAGCTGAAGTAGTAGATATGGGGAGAGTGATTTGGAAGAAGGCCAATGAGACGCAGAGAATTGGGGAACGGAAAGGGAAGGTTTGGGGTCAGGAAGTCAGTGTTGGCTACGACATAATCGGGGACAGATTGTCGTGCTTAATAAATGAAAGATTTCATCAAAGACTATCTGTTTGGAAATGCAATTTATTTGAGATGACATCGAAACCTGACACTAAGCTCAGAGAGCATTAAGGACCCCACAAACTTCCTCCTCTTCTCCACAAACCCCACTTCTAGCTTCTAGCACCGATGATGTTCCCAAGTTGGGTCACGAAAGGTCTGCAAGAAAACCACCCAGCTCAGAGAGCACCAAGGACTCCACAATTCTCCTCCTTTCATCCTCCTCCTCCTCCTTTCTGCAAACCTCTCCCCCTTCTAGCATTGATGATGTTACCTAGTTGGGTCACAAGATGTCTGCAGGAAAACCACCAAGCTCAGAAAGAACCACCACCGTTCCACGTTGAACTATGTATATGGTTCTGCCTCCAGGCCTCTCCCGATCTGCCACGTTCTCCCGTGGCCATTCGCAGGAAAAACCCTTCCGCCCATCATGCGGTTTTGGCAGCCAGGCACAGGGGCCCAAAGGGCCGTCTAGCAGTAGCCAGATTCACAAATTGCTTCTGACCTGCCCACCATCCCTGGACAGGCAGTTTCGCAGAAGGCACCTGCTAACGTGGGCCTGAGTCCACCCAAACCCAACCCCTCGGGACCTGTGGGGGCCGCTGCCGAGACCTACCTCCTGGGCTGGAACCGGCAATCGTCTTCTCCGCTGTCGGCCTCCTGGAGGTGCAAGAGAAGAAGGGAGAGAGGGGCGAAAGGAAAAAGGATTTAGCGCATAATCCATGCACAGGGTAAAACAGTCGAGTTACGACAATCAATGAACTCTTTTTATTAGGTAGAATATCAGAAAAAACGTGATAAGCAAATTGTAATATTTAATACTGCACGTCTTTGTTGCTTGTATCCTTAAGACTTATATTGACTGTTTCCCTATGACTATCATTAAGTGTTGTACCTTATGATTCTTGATGAACGTAGCTTTTCTTTTATGTACACTGAGAGCGTATGCACCAAAGACAAATTCCTTGTGTGTCCAATCACACTTGGCCAATAAAAAAATTATGTTCTGTTCTATTCTATTCTATTCTATTCTATTCTATTCTATTCTATTCTATTCTATTCTATTCTATTCTATTCTATTCTATTCTATTCTATTCTTTATCTTAATTCTAATTCTAATTCTTATTCTATTCTATTCTAATCTATTCTTTATCTTAATTCTAATTCTAATTCTAATTCTAATTCTATTCTATTCTATTCTATTTCTATTCTATTCCATTCCATTCCACTCCATTCTATTTTTTATTCTATTTTATTCTATTCTATTCTATTTCTAATCTATTCTATCCTTTATCTTAATTCTATTCTATTCTATTCTATTCTATTCTATTCTATTCTATTCTATTCTATTCTATTCTATTCTATTCTATTCTATTCTATTCTATTCTATTCTATTCTAATTCTATTTCTAATTCTAATTCTAATTCTAATTCTATTCTATTCTATTCTATTTCTTTTTCTATTTCTATTCTATTTCTATTCTGTTCTATTCTAGTAACAGCAGCAAGGATCATATTTGCACAATATTGGAAAAATGAAGAAACGCCACGAGACGAAGAGATAATTGGGAAGATACTGGACGGTGCAGAAATGGACGGACGAAGATTAAACGGGAAGAAGACACAGAATATTATCAAAAATGGACTTTTATTTTACCAGGGGTTGGAAAAAAAAAAAAAACAGGTGGCGATTAGGAGTGTAATCTGTATTGTTGGTTTTCATAGCTGAAGCAGGACTAGAACTCACAGCCGCCTGGTGGTTGGCCCAAAGTCACCCAGCTGGCTTTCGTGCCTAAGGCGGGACTAGAACTCACCCTCTCCTGGTGATTGGCCCAAAATTACCTAATTGGCTTTCATGCCTAAGGCGGGACTAGAACTCACCCTCTCCTGGTGATTGGCCCAAAGTCACCCAGCTGGCTTTCATGCCTAAGGCGGGACTAGAACTCACCCTCTCCTGGTGATTGGCCCAAAGTCACCCAGCTGGCTTTCATGCCTAAGGCGGGACTAGAACTCACCGTCTCCTGGTGATTGGCCCAAAGTCACCCAGCTGGCTTTCATGCCTAAGGTGGGACTAGAACTCCCCGTCTCCTGGTGATTGGCCCAAAGTCACCCAGCTGGCTTTCATGCCTAAGGCGGGACTAGAACTCACCACCTCCTGCTTGCTAGCTTATTGCCTTCACCACCACATCAAACTGTTTGCCTTAACTAACAGACCAAACTGTGTACAGGTAGCCCTCAACTTAGAACCACAATTGAGCCCAACATTTTGGTTGCTAAGCGAGACATTTGTTAAGTGAACTTTGCCTCGTTTTACGACCTTTCTTGCCACTGTTGTTAAGGGGACCACAGCAGTTGTTAAATCAGCCACACTGTTAAGTGAATCGGGCTTCTTCCCCGTTGACGCTGCTTGTCAGACGGTCGCAAAAGGGGATCACATGACACTGCGGGCCGTCATAAATACGAGTCAGTTAAGCGTCTGAATTTTGATCACGTGACCAAGGGGTCGTAAGTGTGAAAAACGGTCCCAAGTCACTTTTTTTCAGTGCTGTCGTAACTTTGAACAGTCACTAAATGAACTTCTGAGGATTACCTGTGTATGGTTGCTAGGAGTCAAAAACGATTTAGAAGAGGATGACTGAGTTGGAAGGGACCTCGGAGGTCTTCTAGTCCAACCCCCAGGCCGGAAACTCTGTACCATTTCAAGACAAATGGAAATCCAATCTCTTCTTGTTTTTTTTTTTTTATTATTATTTTTTTATTAATTACATTTCTTAGCGGTTAATACACATCGTGTTGTCTGGGTATTTAATTTGCTTAACAATAGATATTACGTTCTTACGCTCCCTCCTTTTTTTTTTGTAATAAATATTTATTTTATTTTATAATGAAGTATATAAAAATTCCAACTTCAATTCAACAGTGCGTTGTCCGGGTACAAATCATTTTGGGAAGTAATATTCAAAATATTTACAATAATATTCATCGCATTTGTATCAACATATATTTTCTGAGGTTTTCGCGGGTGTTTGTATGTAGGTCTTTGGTTATTCGGGTTTTCTCCCGCGTAAACAACAACACAGCTCACCAGCTCAAATCCCCCTGCTACTCAGACTAACCTGAGCACAACCAAGCCCCCACCTAAACAGAACACACACCCAGCCAATCAGAGCACACCCAACCCCCCATCCAATCAGAACACACCTCCACCCAATCAGAACACAGCCAAGCTCCCACCCAATCAGTTCACACACCCACTGGCAGTTAAAAGGAAGAAACAGCTGCGATCACACACATTGCTCCTAGAAGCACGAAGCCGAAGACACCAGCCTGAAGATGACGAATGAGACTTCGTCGAAACGTTGCCAAGACACCTCCAACTTTACGCGGGAGAAAACCCAAATAACCAAAGACCTACATATATATATATATATATATATATATATATATATATATATATATATATATATATATATATATATAAAATTATTATTAATATCAATAATATCCATACTATTTGTTTAACCAATCTCACGCATCTTCTTTGTATCACTCACTGATCCTTTCCTATATGTCCCTGTTTCGAGCTCCTGTTTTTGTCAGCTAGCCATTGATCAAATAAGTCCCAAGTCAAAAAAATATTCCGTTTCTTTCTTTTCCTGAATTAAGCTTAAGTGTTAAGCTTGTCCGTTTCTGCACATTCTAATATTTTTTTTTCTAATTGCATCTTCGTCCGTTGGGATCTCTCCACTTTTCCACTGTTCTCTTCTTCTTGATGGCACGTACCATATTTTTCGGACTATAAGACACACCGATTTGTAAGACGCAGCCAAGATTTCGAAAAGGTAAGTAAGAAAAAAAAGTTTTTTGCCCTCCCCAGGCGCCAGGAGCACTCTGCAGGCCTCCCAAACCCTCTGTGCGTTCCATTTTTGCGAAAAACGGGCCCATTTTTCGCAAAAAAATGGGGTGAGCGGGGCAGGGTTTTACGAGGCCAAAAATGGCTGTTTTCGGTATATAAGATGCACCAATATTTCCACCCTCTTTTGGGGGGGGAGTGCGTCTTATACTCCGAAACATACGGTAATCACTTTGTGTTTTTGTTTGTGTGTGTGTGTTTAAATGTCAATATGCCTTTCCTTCTATTTGTTCAACCCCCCCCCCCCCCCACAAATGGTGAACAGCGACTAGCCATTAGCAATTCTGACCATAAAACAGAAGTTGTACGGCACCCGTGAGAAGTCCCTGGACGCGTCCCGGCCTGCAGAAAAACTCCTCCTGGTTCTCCTTTGGGCCTTGCCCGGAGCAGGCCTGGGAAAGGAACCAGTTCAAACAAACAAAGCACGGATCCCCGGGTGAGAAAAAGGGCTACCGAATTGCGTAAACTGGCTTGTTAAGCTGGGCAGGGCCCCCCCACCCCACCCCCAGGCTCCATGATGTGCTGGTGCATGCGGAGAGCTGCCTGCCGGGCTGCCCTTCTGATTGAAGAGGCATCGGGCATGGCTGCGGAGGGGCAGGCTGGGAAGCTGCTGGAATTACCCTCAGCAGCAATGGGGTGGGGTTTTTTTAAAAACGGGGGCTGCACGTGGCATAGGAGGGTCCCTGAGACCCCACATAGGCAGAAAGAGGGTGGAAAGGAACTCGGAGAGGGTTTAGGGCGGTGTTTTCAAACTTGGACACTTTAAGAGGGGTGGACTTCCAGTCCCAGAATTCCCTAGCCAGCATGCTTTAAGAGGGGTGGACTTCCACTCCCAGAATTCCCCAGCCAGCCTCCTTTAAGAGGGGTGGACTTCCACTCCCAGAATCCCCCAGCCAGCCTCCTTTAAGAGGGGTGGACTTCCAGTCCCAGAATTCCCCAGCCAGCCATGCTTTAAGAGGGGTGGACTTCCACTCCCAGAATCCCCCAGCCAGCCTCCTTTAAGAGGGGTGGACTTCCAGTCCCAGAATTCCCCAGCCAGCCATGCTTTAAGAGGGGTGGGCTTCCACTCCCAGAATTCCCCAGCCAGCCATGCTTTAAGAGGGGTGGACTTCCACTCCCAGAATCCCCCAGCCAGCCTCCTTTAAGAGGGGTGGACTTCCAGTCCCAGAATTCCCCAGCCAGCAATGCTTTAAGAGGGGTGGACTTCCACTCCCAGAATTCCCTAGCCAGCATGCTTTAAGAGGGGTGAACTTCCACTCCCAGAATCCCCCAGCCAGCCTCCTTTAAGAGGGGTGGACTTCCAGTCCCAGAATTCCCCAGCCAGCAATGCTTTAAAAGGGGTGATTTCCACTCCCAGAATCCCCCAGCCAGCCTCCTTTAAGAGGGGTGGACTTCCAGTCCCAGAATTCCCCAGCCAGCAATGCTTTAAGAGGGGTGGACTTCCACTCCCAGAATCCCCCAGCCAGCCTCCTTTAAGAGGGGTGGACTTCCAGTCCCAGAATTCCCCAGCCAGCCTCCTTTAAGAGGGGTGGACTTCCAGTCCCAGAATCCCCCAGCCAGACATGCTTTAAGAGGGGAGGACTTCAACTCCCAGAAATCCCCACCCAGAATGTTGGCTGAGGAATTCTGGGAATGGAAGTCCACCCCTCTTAAGGTGTCAAAATCTGTGCAACCCTCCTGGTGAAGGCTGGAGAAACCCAAACCGTAGTGCTCCTTTCCTACGGGGTGCTTGCTCAAGCTGCACATTTTAGGATGGGCCACCTGGGGGCAGCAGAGGGCAACTGCTGGAGTTGTGTTCCAGAGACTCATGAAGGATCTGAGGCTGGCTTCAAATTACAGATTAACAGAGTTGGAAGGGACCTTGTAGGTCATCTAGACCAACCCCACCCCCAAGCAGGAGGCTTAAGGGGCACAGGAGAGCCGAGAAACTCACAATAAAATTGCTATTTTCCTGTTCTACGTGGGGAAGGGGTCCTTTATTAAGGAAAGGTAAAAATGCAAAAAATGAAGAGGATTTGTTCTCCACGGCAAATCCATCATAGATCTGACAGCCAGTTTGGTCTAGTGGCGAAGGGACCAGGCTAAAAATCATGAGGCTGTGAGTTCTAGTTGCCACTTTAGGCATGAAATCTGACTGGGTGTCTTTGGGCCAATCACCAGGAGAGGGTGAGTTCTAGTCCCGCCTTAGGCATGAAAACCAGCTGGGTGACTTTGGGCCAATCACCAGGAGAGGGTGAGTTCTAGTCCTGCCTTAGGCATGAAAGCCAGCTGGGTGACTTTGGGCCAATCACCAGAAGAGGGTGAGTTCTAGTCCCGCCTTAGGCATGAAAGCCAGCTGGGTGACTTTGGGCCAATCACCAGGAGAGGGTGAGTTCTAGTTGTCACCTTAGGCATGAAATCTGACTGGGTGTCTTTGGGCCAATCAGCAGGAGAGGGTGAGTTCTAGTCCCGCCTTAGGCATGAAAGCCAGCTGGGTGACTTTGGGCCAATCACCAGGAGAGGGTGAGTTCTAGTTGTCACCTTAGGCATGAAATCTGACTGGGTGTCTTTGGGCCAATCAGCAGGAGAGGGTGAGTTCTAGTCCCGCCTTAGGCATGAAAGCCAGCTGGGTGACTTTGGGCCAATCACCAGGAGACGGTGAGTTCTAGTCTCGCCTTAGGCCCGAAAGCCAGCTGGGTGACTTTGGGCCAATCACCAGGAGAGGGTGAGTTCTAGTCCCGCCTTAGGCATGAAAGCCAGCTGGGTGACTTTGGGCCAATCACCAGGAGAGGGTGAGTTCTAGTCCTGCCTTAGGCATGAAAGCCAGCTGGGTGACTTTGGGCCAATCACCAGGAGAGGGTGAGTTCTAGTCCCGCCTTAGGCATGAAAGCCAGCTGGGTGACTTTGGGCCAATCACCAGGAGACAGTGAGTTCTAGTCCCGCCTTAGGCATGAAAGCCAGCTGGGTGACTTTGGGCCAATCACCAGGAGAGGGTGAGTTCTAGTCCCGCCTTAGGCATGAAAGCCAGCTGGGTGACTTTGGGCCAATCACCAGGAGAGGGTGAGTTCTAGTCCTGCCTTAGGCATGAAAGCCAGCTGGGTGACTTTGGGCCAATCACCAGGAGAGGGTGAGTTCTAGTCCCGCCTTAGGCATGAAAGCCAGCTGGGTGACTTTGGGCCAATCACCAGGAGACAGTGAGTTCTAGTCCCGCCTTAGGCATGAAAGCCAGCTGGGTGACTTTGGGCCAATCACCAGGAGAGGGTGAGTTCTAGTCCCGCCTTAGGCATGAAAGCCAGCTGGGTGACTTTGGGCCAATCACCAGGAGAGGGTGAGTTCTAGTCCCGCCTTAGGCATGAAAGCCAGCTGGGTGACTTTGGGCCAATCACCAGGAGACAGTGAGTTCTAGTCCCGCCTTAGGCATGAAAGCCAGCAGGGTGACTTTGGGCCAATCACCAGGAGAGGGTGAGTTCTAGTCCCGCCTTAGGCATGAAAGCCAGCTGGGTGACTTTGGGCCAATCACCAGGAGACAGTGAGTTCTAGTCCTGCCTTAGGCATGAAAGCCAGCTGGGTGACTTTGGGCCAATCACCAGGAGAGGGTGAGTTCTAGTCCCGCCTTAGGCATGAAAGCCAGCTGGGTGACTTTGGGCCAATCACCAGGAGACAGTGAGTTCTAGTCCCGCTTTAGGCATGAAAGCCAGCTGGGTGACTTTGGGCCAATCACCAGGAGAGGGTGAGTTCTAGTCCCGCCTTAGGCATGAAAGCCAGCTGGGTGACTTTGGGCCAATCACCAGGAGACAGTGAGTTCTAGTCCCGCCTTAGGCATGAAAGCCAGCTGGGTGACTTTGGGCCAATCACCAGGAGACGGTGAGTTCTAGTCCCGCCTTAGGCCCGAAAGCCAGCTGGGTGACTTTGGGCCAATCACCAGGAGACAGTGAGTTCTAGTCCCGCCTTAGGCCCGAAAGCCAGCTGGGTGACTTTGGGCCAATCACCAGGAGAGGGTGAGTTCTAGTCCCACCTTAGGCATGAAAGCCAACTGGGTGACTTTGGGCCAATCACCAGGAGAGGGTGAGTTCTAGTCCCGCCTTAGGCATGAAAGCCAGCTGGGTGACTTTGGGCCAATCACCAGGAGAGGGTGAGTTCTAGTCCCGCCTTAGGCATGAAAGCCAGCTGGGTGACTTTGGGCCAATCACCAGGAGACAGTGAGTTCTAGTCCCGCCTTAGGCATGAAAGCCAGCTGGGTGACTTTGGGCCAATCACCAGGAGAGGGTGAGTTCTAGTCCCGCCTTAGGCATGAAAGCCAGCTGGGTGACTTTGGGCCAATCACCAGGAGAGGGTGAGTTCTAGTCCCGCCTTAGGCATGAAAGCCAGCTGGGTGACTTTGGGCCAATCACCAGGAGAGGGTGAGTTCTAGTCCCGCCTTAGGCATGAAAGCCAGCTGGGTGACTTTGGGCCAATCACCAGGAGACAGTGAGTTCTAGTCCCGCTTTAGGCATGAAAGCCAGCTGGGTGACTTTGGGCCAATCACCAGGAGAGGGTGAGTTCTAGTCCCGCCTTAGGCATGAAAGCCAGCTGGGTGACTTTGGGCCAATCACCAGGAGACAGTGAGTTCTAGTCCCGCCTTAGGCATGAAAGCCAGCTGGGTGACTTTGGGCCAATCACCAGGAGAGGGTGAGTTCTAGTCCCACCTTAGGCATGAAAGCCAACTGGGTGACTTTGGGCCAATCACCAGGAGAGGGTGAGTTCTAGTCCCGCCTTAGGCCCGAAAGCCAGCTGGGTGACTTTGGGCCAATCACCAGGAGAGGGTGAGTTCTAGTCCCGCCTTAGGCATGAAAGCCAGCTGGGTGACTTTGGGCCAATCACCAGGAGACAGTGAGTTCTAGTCCCGCCTTAGGCATGAAAGCCAGCTGGGTGACTTTGGGCCAATCACCAGGAGAGGGTGAGTTCTAGTCCCGCCTTAGGCATGAAAGCCAGCTGGGTGACTTTGGGCCAATCACCAGGAGAGGGTGAGTTCTAGTCCCGCCTTAGGCATGAAAGCCAGCTGGGTGACTTTGGGCCAATCACCAGGAGAGGGTGAGTTCTAGTCCCGCCTTAGGCATGAAAGCCAGCTGGGTGACTTTGGGCCAATCACCAGGAGACAGTGAGTTCTAGTCCCGCTTTAGGCATGAAAGCCAGCTGGGTGACTTTGGGCCAATCACCAGGAGAGGGTGAGTTCTAGTCCCGCCTTAGGCATGAAAGCCAGCTGGGTGACTTTGGGCCAATCACCAGGAGACGGTGAGTTCTAGTCCCGCCTTAGGCATGAAAGCCAGCTTGGTGACTTTGGGCCAATCACCAGGAGACGGTGAGTTCTAGTCCCGCCTTAGGCCCGAAAGCCAGCTGGGTGACTTTGGGCCAATCACCAGGAGAGGGTGAGTTCTAGTCCCGCCTTAGGCATGAAAGCCAGCTGGGTGACTTTGGGCCAATCACCAGGAGAGGGTGAGTTCTAGTCCCACCTTAGGCATGAAAGCCAACTGGGTGACTTTGGCCCAATCACCAGGAGACGGTGAGTTCTAGTCCCGCCTTAGGCATGAAAGCCAGTTGAGTGAGGCTGGGCCGATTACTAGGCGGCTGTGAGTTCTAGTCCCTCCTTAAGCATGAAGGCCTGCTGAGTTATTTTGGGCCACTCACCAGGAAATGATGAGTTCTAGTCCTGCCTTAAGAATGAAAAGTGACTTTGGTTCAGCTCTTCCCTCTCACCCCAACCCACCTCACAGGGTTGTTGTGGGGAAAACAAGGAGGAAGATGGATCTATTCGCGGCCTGGAGTCATTTTCAAAACATAATAAAGACGGGATTTGAATAAACAATAAATCATATTTAAAAGCAACCTACACCCTCATTCTCACCCCAGCTATATTTTTAGTATATTTTTTTCTGATTCAGCAGAAAGACAGCATCTTATTACCCTGTGTTATCTCTTTGCAACACACGAAAGGTAGGTCAGGCATTGGGATATATATATATTTTTTAAAAACACCAGTCGGATTCAGGTTGAAAATTCAGAAGTGGTTTAAAATTTGCTGAATCCTCAGACTGAATTAATTTAAAAACTTCCCTCTCTCTCTCTCTTCCTCCCTCCTTCTCTCACACTGTACACACACAAAGAGTAAAAAATAATACACCCCCACACACATATATATAGATAAAAGATAGTAACCCAGGGAGACAATTAGAGCAACTTAGAATGAGACTAAATTGTTTGATGAATGGTTGCTGAAATTGGGTATGTCCAGTTTAATAATAATAATAATAATAATAATAATAATAATAATAATAATAATAATAATAATAATAATAATAATAATAAATTAATCTTTGGTGAGATTCACAGCCTTTGAGGCTGGTTAATAGCTCAGCAGCTTGAGTCCTAACCAAGGACCTAGGAACTGTTAAGGTGGTTGTTGTTGTTGTTGTTGTTGTTGTTATTATTATTATTATTATTATTATTATTATTATTATTATTATTCATATTTCTATGCCACCCACTCTCCGAGGACTCTGGGCGGCTTACAGCAAAGACAGTATACTAAATACTGTCTTTGTAAATAAGAGCCTGTAGTACAGTGGACTAAAGCACTGTTATTAACATCAGCTGCTTGCAATTACTGCAAGTTCGAATCTCACCAGGCTCAAGGTTGACTCAGCCTTCCATCCTTTCTAAGGTAGGTAAAATGAGGACCCGGTTTGTGGGGGCAATAAACTGACTTTGTATAAATATACAAAAGTATGAAGGCTATTGCTTAGCGCATTGTAAGCCGCCCTGAGTCTCCGGAGAAGGGCGGCATATAAATTAAAGCAAAAAATAAATAAAAATAGCATATTGCCCCCCAACAATCTGGGTCCTCATTTTACCCACCTCGGAAGGATGGAAGGCTGAGTCAACCTTGAGCCGGTGAGATTTGATCCGCTGATCTGCTGAACTAGCAGTCAGCTGAAGTAGCTGCAGTACTGCACCCTAACCACTGCGCCACCTCGGCTCTTCTAATTTTTTAATGAAAGGAAAGATTGGGGGGAACATGATAGCAGCCTTCCAATATTTGAGGGGCTGCCACAAAGAAGAGGGGGGGTTTCAATTTATTTTCCAAAGCACCTGAAGGCAGGAGAAGAAGCAGCAGGTGGTAACTAACCGAAGAGAGAAGGAACCTGGAACTAAGGAGAAATTTTCTGACAGTGGAACTACTTGCCACCAGAAGTTAGGGATGCTCCAACACTGGAGGTTTCCAAGAAGAGATCGGATCGAAGATTTGTCTGAAATGGGATAAGGTCTCTCACTGGTGCACAGGGTTGGACTAGAAGACCTCCCGAGGTCCCTTCCAAAGCTGCCGTTCCGTAATCCTGTGAATCCGTTATAAGGATGGCTCCCAGATGTGGGCTGGCAAGGAGCCACGCCAAGCTCTGGATGCAAGAAGCGGGGACCACTCCCTTGTTTCTTCACGACTCTAAAAATCTGCCAGAAAAGTAGGAACCGCCGTGGCAAACTACAAGCCCTAGCAATTCTCTCCCCCTTGCCCCCCCACCCCCCCCCCGCATTCACAGCCAGCTGGCTCGGATTATTTGGGGCCGCCAGATGAAAAACATCTGGATGTCAGCTGCCTCCTTCGGCTGGAGAGATGCGGATTTTCCTGGCGAGGGAAACGCAGCGGCATGGCGCGCGCACGGCGCTAAGACTTCATGTGAACTGCGAGCCACAGATTTGGTCAGCGACCGACGCGGAGATCTTGGAGTCCGTCCTTCTGCTCGGGACAGAAATCTGAATCGCTCAAAAGGATGGTTGTCCAGCCTTCGGTCGAGCCCGTCTAATGAATCCCAGAATTGTAGAGTTGGGGGTATGGGGGGAAACCTCAAAGGTCCTCTAGTCCATCCCTCTGCAATGAGCAGGAAGACCAATTCCATCATCCAGGAGAGGTGGTTGTCCAGCCTCTTCTGGGAAAGACCCAGAGATGGAGAATCCACCCCACAGTTCTCCTCCTCCTCTCCACAACCCCTACTCCCTTCTAGCACTGATGATGCTACCTAGTTGGGTCATGAAACGTCTGCAAGAAATCCTCCAAGCTCCAAGGATGCCAGTCTTCCTCTTCCTCCTTTTCTTCTTCTTCTTCCTCCTCCTCCTCCTCCTCCTCCATTCCCATCTAGCACTGATGATGTTATCTAGCTGGGTCATGGAATGTCTGCAAGAAAATCACCAAGCTCTGAGAGCCACAGTCTGTCTGTCCTCCTCCTTCTTTTTCCTCCTCCTCCTCTTCCTCTTCTTCTTCTCCTCTTCCTCCACCTCCTCCTCCCTTCTAGCACTGATGATGCTACCTAACTGGGTCATGAAACGTCTGCAAGAAATCCACCAAGCTCCAAGCTCCAAGGATGCCAGTCTTCCTCTTCCTCCTTTTCTTCCTCCTCCTCCTCCTCCTCCTCCCCCATTCCCTTCTAGCACTGATGATGTTATCTAGCTGGGTCATGGAATGTCTGCAAGAAATCCACCAAGCTCTGAGAACCACAATCTGTCTGTCCTCCTCCTTCTTCTTTTTCCTCCTTCTCCTCCTCCTCTTCTTCTTCTCCTCCTCCTCCACCTCTGCCTCCTCCTCCCTTCTAGCACTGATGATGTTACCTAGTTGGGTCATGAAACGTCTGCAAGAAATCCACCAAGCTCAAGCTCCAAGGATGCCAGTCTTCTCTTTCCTCCTCCTCCTCCTTCTCCCCCATTCCCTTCTAGCACTGATGATGGTACCTAGCTGGGTCATGAAAGGTCCACAAGAAATAAGCAAGGTCAGAGAGCACCAAAGACCCCACAATACTTTTTTCCTTCTCCTCCTCCTCCTCTTCTCCACAACCCCCATCCCTTCAAGCACTGACAACATTACCTAGTTGGGTCACAAAACGTCCGGAAGAAAACAACTGAGAAACTGAGAACTGAGAAAAACAACGTAAGAGCCTTGGTGGCGCAGCAGACTAAAGCGCTGTTAAGTAGCACCAGCTGCCTGCAATTACTGCGAGTTCGAATCTCACCAGGCTCAAGGTTGACTCAGCCTCCATCCTTTCCAAGGTAGGTAAAATGAGGACTCGGATTGTGGGGGCAATAAACTGACTTTGAATAAAAAAGAACACCGCTTGGGGGGGGGGGGGCGAAAACCCTACTAAGCAGGAATATACAAAAGTATGAAGGCTATTGCTTAACGCATTGTAAGCCGTCCTGAGTCTCCGGAGAAGGGCGGCATATAAATCGAATCAATCAATCAATCAATCAATCAATAAATAAATAAACTGAGCTTAGAGAGCACCCACAGTCACCCTCCTCCTCTTCCTCCTCCTTCTCCACAAACCCTCCTCCCTTCTAGCACTGATCATGTAACCTAGTTGGCTCATGAAACGTCTGCAAGAAAACCACCGAGAGCCCCCAAGGACCCCCACACTTCCAATGTTTGAGCCCCCAAATATTCTCTTCCGTTGTTAAGAGTGCTCGTTTGCTCTGGTCTCGTGATGCTCGCAAAACAGGACACAAGCAGACAAAAGGCCGAGCTCCCCCCCTCCGGCGTCTGAAGGGCATAAGTAGGGCAGCGGCTGGCATCATCACCCCCTTGCCAACCCTGCCAGCCTCTTCCTTTTCTGTTCTGCCAAGGTCGCACCCCCCCCCCCTCCCCATTCAGAACAGGCTGAGCCACTGATTCCCCCCCCCCCCCCCCGGTTATCTTTCATGGTGTAATCAAGATTTTTACGACATTATAATGGTTTTAAGAACTGAAATCTGGGACAGTTTATGGCTGCTGTGGGGAGGGTTCCCCCCCCCCCCGAGGATGCTTGATTTATTGTGACGCACGTCATGCTGTCTGGCGCTGAAGGAGGAACGCGCCAAGTGCCACAGCAACCGGATTTCTTGCCAAAGGAAAGAAGGGGGGAGAAAAAAAATTTTTTTGGGAAGAGGCTGCACCATCCCCAGGAGAGACAGCTGTTCTCCTTCAGTGGCCGAGCGGCTGCCAGCCTGCGCTGGGCACGGCCCACTTTCTCAGCGGGAGGACTTCCTCTCGGGTCCCAATACCTTGGCCCTGCGCTCATCCTTCCCCCCAAACCCCTTCCTTCCTTCCTTCCTTCCTCCAGGTTCCATCTTCCACGAAGCAGACTTTGGCTGCCTCCAAATTCCTTCCCTGTTTTTCCCATTGAGGATGGAAGAGCAACATTGGTCTGTTTGCCTCTCATCTGTCTCTATCTGACCAATTGTCTGTCTGTCTGTCTGTCTGTCTGTCTCTATCCATCCATCCATCCATCCATCCCTCCTTCCCTCCATCCATCCATCGCTTCCTCCTCTCTCTTTCCCCCCTCCACCTATCTATCTATCCATCCATCCATCCATCCATCCATTCCTCATTCCCTCTATCCATTCATCCATCCACTTATCTATCTATCTATCTATCTATCTATCTATCTATCTATCTATCTATCTATCTATCTATCTATCATCTATCTATTATCTATCTATCTATCTATTATCTATCTATCTATTATCTATCTATCTATTATCTATCTATTATCTATCTATCTATCTATCTATCTATCTATCTATCTATCTATCTATCTATCTACCTACCTACCTACCTACCTACCTACCTATCTTACATATCTACCTATCCATCCAATTTCTCTCCTGTAATCCATCCATCATCTATCCATTCATCCATCACCCACCACCTACCTACCTATATCATCTACCTATATCCGTGATGGCGAACCTATGGCACGCGAGCGTTGCCTAGCTCAGCTCCAGTGTGCATGCATATGCCAGCCAGCTGATTTTCGGGCCTTTTGAGCCCACCAGAAATTGGGAAATGGGCTGTTTTTGGCCTCTGGGGGTAGAAAAAATGCTTTCAAAAGCCTCTGACGATCCCAGCTGAGCCGCGCGATCATCATAGGCTTTTTTTTTTTTTAACTTTTAAAAGCATTTTTTTTTGGCCGAAGAGGTTGTAGAAAAAAATGCTTTTAAAAATTAAAAGAAAAGCCTCTGATGATCGCATGGCTCAACTGGGCATTGGGGGGGGGGGGGGGGGAGCAGGATTTTTGCTACCGGTTCTCCGAACCACCCGCCTCCATCGCTACCGGATCGGGCGATCCGGATCCGAACCGGGAGCATTTCACTCCTGGGTCTCCTGCTTGGGCAGGGGGTTGGACTAGATGACCCGCAAGGTCCCTTCCAACTCTGTTCATCTGTTTCCTGTTTCCTGAAGACACAGCTGGCTGTGGCATTCAGAAGGTTGCTGATAGACCAGGATTATTTCAAATGCAGGCCATCCCTCAGCAATCTTGCCAGCCCTCCCAGGCAGCAAACAGAGCAGCTCAAGCACAGGTAGCCCTCGAGATACGACCACAAATGTCTGCTCTTAAGCAAGACTGTCCTTCAGTGACTTTTGCCCCCCCTCCCCGCTTTATGACCTTTCTTGCCACCGTTGTTAAGTGAATCACTGCAGTTGCTAAGTGAATAGCAGCATTGATAAGGGAGCCTGGCTTCCCCCACCCCCCTCGACTTTGCTTGCCAGAAGTTCGCGAAAGGGGATCCCGCCTGACTCCGGGAACAAACACTGCGACCGTCATAAAGAGGAGCCGGCTGCTGAGCGAATTTTGATCACAGGAGGCGGGGGAGGGAAGTGTGAAAAACGGTCGTTAAGTCCCGAACAGCCACTAAACGAATGTTGTAAGTCAAGGACTACCTGTAACTGGACTTTGTTGTAAGGCTACATTAACAGAACCTTGCAGGTCTGAAAGGACGAATCGCCCGCTGTTGCTTTTACAGCCCTGTCAGTTTAGACGGCTCTTATCTTAATTGCTTCCTCCGCCCATTATGCAGCTCAGGGCTCATTCAGCTTTTATCAGATTGTTCCCCGGCCAGAATCTCTTCCGTTCATCCCACAAGGTCAACCCCGCCTTCCCAAATCCTGCCTCTGTGCATCTTTTCGTGGGACGGCACTGCAGCTGAGGGGGCAGCCGTGCAACCCCAAGAGAGATGCGGCTGCTTTAGGCAGTTGCTGATGAGTCCTCGGGGGGGGGGGGGGGGGAGAATGTTGCTTTTGAGCCCACATACTGCCTGGCATTGGTCCCCAGACTGACAGGGATTCTGCCCAATCTCCAGAACGAAAGGAAGGCCGCCTTTTTTTCAATTGGAGAAACTGAGGCCTTTTTGATTGCAAAGTAGGAATTCCAGGAATCTGCTAAACCAGTGGCTTTCAAATGGTGGACTTCCACTCCCAGAATCCTCATCCAGAATGCTTTAAGAGGGATGGATTTCCACTCCCAGAATCCCCCAGCTAGCATGCTTTAAGAGGGGTAGACTTCCACTCCCAGAATTCCCCAGTCAGCCATGCTTTAAGAGGGGTGGGCTTCCACTCCCAGAAATCCCCAGCCACCAATGCTTTAAGAGGGGTGGACTTCCACTCCCAGAAATCCCCAGCCACCAATGCTTTAAGACGGGTGGACTTCCACTCCCAGAATCCCCCAGCCAGCAATGCTTTAAGAGGGGTGGACTTCCACTCCCAGAATTCCCTAGCCAGCCATGCTTTAAGAGGGAGGGACTTCCACTCCCAGAATCCCCCAGCCAGTCCATGCTTTAAGAGGGGTAGACTTCCACTCCCAGAATTCCCCAGTCAGCCATGCTTAAGAGGGAGGGACTGCCACTCCCAGAATCCCCCAGCCAGCCATGCTTTAAGAGGGTGGGCTTCCACTCCCAGAATTCCCCAGTCAGCCATGCTTTAAGAGGGGTGGCTTCCACTCCAGAAATCCCCAGCCACCAATGCTTTAAGAGGGGTGGACTTCTACTCCCAGAATCCCCAGCCAGCATCCTTTAAGACGGGTGGACTTCCACTCCCAGAATCCCCCAGCCAGCCATGCTTTAAGAGGGGTGGACTTCCACTCCCAGAATTCCCTAGCCAGCCATGCTTTAAGAGGGAGGGACTTCCACTCCCAGAATCCCCCAGCCAGCCATGCTTTAAGAGGGGTAGACTTCCACTCCCAGAATTCCCCAGTCAGCCATGCTTTAAGAGGGAGGGACTTCCACTCCCAGAATCCCCCAGCCACCAATGCTTTAAGAGGGGTGGACTTCCACTCCAGAATTCCCCAGTCAGCCATGCTTTAAGAGGGGTGGGCTTCCACTCCCAGAAATCCCCAGCCAGCCTGCTTTAAGAGGGGTGGACTTCTACTCCCAGAATCCCCCAGCCAGCATCCTTTAAGACGGGTGGACTTCCACTCCCAGAATCCCCCAGCCAGCAATGCTTTAAGAGGGGTGGACTTCCACTCCCAGAATTCCCCAGTCAGCATGCTTTAAGAGGGAGGGACTTCCACTCCCAGAATCCCCCAGCCACCAATGCTTTAAGAGGGGTGGACTTCCACTCCCAGAATCCCCAGCCACCAATGCTTTAAGAGGGGTGGACTTCCACTCCCAGAATCCCCCAGCCAGCCATGCTTTAAGAGGGGTGGACTTCCACTCCCAGAATCCCCAGCCAGAAATGCTTTAAGAGGGGTGGGCTTCCACTCCCAGAATCCCCCAGCCAGAATGCTTTAAGAGGGGAGGACTTCCACTCCCAGAATCCCCCCAGCCAGCATTCTGGGTGTTGAAGTCGACGTATCTTAAAAGTTTGCAAAACCCCTGATCTAGCCCAACAGCAGCCCCTGCAGTGCTGACTTCCACTCAGCCACAAGAGTAGGGAGGAAGGCTCCCTTTGGAAGAGAGGCAGCGTTTCAGCTGTTGTAGCCAACAGCTACTACTAACTTGCCTCCTCTGTCCTCTTAATAGTCATGTTACACTTGGCAATTTTGTGGTTTGGACGCTCTTGCAATGTTTTGGCTCTGGTCCCTCCTCTGGGGAAACAAACAAACAAACAAACACAAAAATTATTTACTGCAATGTGCCTTTTGCCAGGGAGAGGCCCAGCCGCAACTAAAAAATTAACGATTTAAAACTAAAACAAAAGTTGGATGTTACACAAACCTTGTAAAACCGGCGTAGAACATGGTGGAGCTGCAAGGGCTTAACAATAACACGCAGGTATAAATAATATGCTACAACTGAATGCCCCCCCCCCTTACTTCCCTTTGCAAAGGGATTTCCCGCAGTTTTTTCCAGACGTGGCAAATTTAAGAGGGGTGGACTTCCAACGCCTAGAATTTGCCACGTGTGAAAAGCATCGGACTGCATTTGTGTGTTTGCGTGTGCGTAAATGTTTTTTATTAATATCTGATTGCAATAGCACTATGTAATACAAAGTAAACTTAGAAAAAAGACAATTGATGAGAGGAGAGGAGAGGAGAGGAGAGGAGAGAGGAGAGGAGAGGAAAGGAAAGGAAAGGAAAGGAAAGGAAAGGAAAGGAAAGGAAAGGAAAGGAAAGGAAAGGAAAGGAAAGGAAAGGAAAGGAAAGGAAGAAGAGAGGAGAGGAGAAGGAAAGGAAAGGAAAGGAAAGGAAAGGAAAAGGAAAAGGAAAAGGAAGAGAGGAAAGGAGAGGAGAGGAGAGGAAAGGGAGAGGAGAGGAGAGGAGAGGAGAAGGAAAGGAAAGGAAAGGAAAGGAAAGGAAAGGAAGAAGAGAGAAGAGGAGAAGGAAAGGAAAGGAAAGGGAGAGGAGAGGAGAAGGAAAGGAAAGGAAAGGAAAGGAAAGGAAAGGAAAGGAAAGGAAAGGAAAGGAAAGGAAGAAGAGAGGAGAAGGAAAGGAAAGGAGAGGAGAGGAAAGGAAAGGAAAGGAAAAGGAAGAGAGGAAAGGAGTGGAGAGGAGAGGAGAGGAGAGGAGAGGAGAGGAGAAGGGAAGGGAAGGGAAGGGAAGGGAAGGGAAGAGAAGAGAAGAGAAGAGAAGAGAAGAGAAGAGAAGAGAAGAGAAGAGAAGAGAAGCTGGAAGGGACCTTGGAGGTCTTCTAGTCCAGCCCCCTGCTCAGGCAGAACCTATACCATTTCAGAGAAAGATATAAAGTGCAAGGAGGGAAAAAAAGAAAGGAAAAGAAGATAAGAAAGAAGATAAGAAATATACAGGCAGTCTTTAACTTACAACAATTTGTTTAATGAGTGTTTGAAGTTACAAGGGCACTGAAAAAAACTGACTGTTTTCACACTTACGACCATTGCAGGGTCACATGATCAAAATTCAGACGCTTGGCAACTGACTCGTATTTATGACGGTTGCAGTGTCCCAGTGTCACGCGATCCCCTTTTGTGACCGTCTGACAATCAAAGTCAATGGGAGAAGCCAGATCCACTTAACAACTGTGTTCTTAAGTTAACAACAGCAGTGATTCACTTAACGACGGTGGCAAGAAAGGGCCGGAAATGGGGTAAATCTCACTTAACAAGTGTCTCGCTTAGCAACAGAAATTCTGGGCTCAATTATGGTCGTAAATCAAAGGCTACCTGTATAAAGTGAATTCCAGTTTTCATCACAAATAAAAATAAATTTAGTCCCTAACATTACAAATGTTTATCTCTTCATCTCATGTCCCATTTCTTATCTATAAACAAGTCCATAAAATATCAACTTCTCAGTCCTGCCATCGACAGAAAGTCCATAAAGGGTAGCCAAAGGTAATGACACATCTTGTTTGAAACGTGATCAAATAAGCCAACTTTAAATCCTTTCCCTTTACTTCTAATATGCTTAATCTTCAGTTCATTCAAATGTTCTTGTCGGAATTGGTTTCTGTTCATTTCTTCTCTGTCCTATTACACAAGAGTTCTTCAAGGCTTCAAAACTCTTTTTTTTTTTTTGCAAAAGCAACAGAACAAAATATCCAGCTTATTTTTTCTCGGTTTGTTATTTGTATTTTCCTTTTAAATTTTAAAACCTCCGCCAGTTTCTTTTGTAGATCCAGGGGAACATGCTTTTCTAAGTCCTTCTTTTCACCTGCCAGTCGTAAATCCATTTTCAATACCGCCTCCATTTTCAATATATTTTTGTCATATATAAAGTTTGCTGTCATTTCTTCAAAGCATCTATAGAGGCATTGTTGATATTGTCTCTATAGTAATATTTTCTGATTCCATTGTTCAAACGTCTGCTTTAGTATTTGTATTGCCACAATATTTTGCATCACCGTTCACGCCTGTGTATCTTTCCTCTACTGAAAATCTTCCGTTTCCTGCAACGTTCAGTTTTTAAAATCGCAAAATTGTTTACTTATGTTATCTCCTGTAAAATCCAATCCAAGTTCTATTTCCCAGGAGAAGTACTTTTATCGTTAATTCCAAAATCTCCTTGTAAAAAAAATTCAATATTCCATTCTCTCTCTCTATATATATATATATTTCTATATTTATCTGGGGCCTTTAATCCATTAATATCTTTCTAAGTTCACAATCCTATTTACTTTTCTGCTGTATATTTCAGATTCTTAAGCTTGTGATTAAAATTTCCTTTCGTTCGGGACTGAAGGCAAACTCGCCCACAGCTTTCGAGCTTGCTGTTCTGAAGGTCTCTAATAGCTTAAAAGTACTTAATAAGCCATTTCCAGAAGTGATTAGAAAATGAGGTTTGCAAACTTAGCGTCCTTCGTGCCTCCATGGAGGACTTAATCGGTAACTCCCTAAATCTCCACCACTTCTCAGTGCTAGAAGGGAGTGGGGTTTGTTCTTTGTCTATATACAAGTGTCTTGGCAATGACTTTTTTTTTTTTTTATTGAAAAAGTTTTCAAATACAAATTTTCCCTCTTTTTTCTCCCCCCCTCCCTAACCCCCCCCTCACCACCCGTCCCCCCTGTGACTTCTTCAAAATAAAAACCTAATTCATAACAGATTATATAATATTTTACCATCCCCTTACGCCCTCCTCCAAATACTGACCCTTACTTTCTAATAATATTATTAATATTATTACTTCCCCCTTTTACCATACATTTCAAAATAACATTCTACTATAACGTTGTATAATAACTTCTGATTTAGCACAGTAATATTGTTATGACTCCCAATTTAGTAATAATCTGCCCTTTTTCCTCCCCCATACATAGATCTACACATTAATATAACATTTCAAAACAACCTTCCACTTTAAAACTATATAATAAATCCTAATTTAACATTTACTCTTTTGTAACATTTACTCTTTTGTATATATTAATATAACATTGCAAAGCAGCCTACCCCTATAAGACTATATAATAAATCCTAATTTAACATTTATTCAACTCTGTCCATTTCCTTCACTCCCGTAAATATATCTCTTAAACATCCCTGTTCTTAAACTAAACAATCATTAAACTAACCTGTATCCACCCACATTCAATGACTTAACAATAAACAACAACCCAATCAAAGAACCGGCAAGGACTTGCCCATGCTGACAGAGCAAGCCATTGTATATAAACAGAGCAAGCCCTACTTCCTTCTAGCCCTGATGATGTTATCTAGTTGGGTCATGAAACGCCTGCAAGAAAACAACTCAGCTCAGAGAGCCCCAGGGACCCCACAGTCGTCTTTCTCCTCCCCTCCTCTTCCTCCTCCTCCTCCTTCTTCTCCTCCACTCCACAAACCACACTCCCCTCCAGGACTGATGCTGTTTCCTATTTGGGTCATGAAATGTTTGCAAAAAAATCACCCATCTCAGAGAGCACCAAGGGACCCCACAGTCGTCATCCTCCTTGTTAGGAAATTGTTAATAATAATAATAATAATAATAATAATAATAATAATAATAATAATAATAATAATAATAATAATAAGAATTTGTGGGAAAACAACAAGAAGCACAACAGAAATGCAAAATGGATCAAACAGGTTGAGGACTCTATTAAAATGCATAAAATGGAAGACGTGAAAATAACAAAAGCAATGGTGCAAAGACAGTCAAGAAAAGTGAAGAACTGGAGTGCACCTGGACCGGATGAGCTGCATGGCTTCTGGTTAAAGGCACTTACAAGTCTGCACAAAAGATTGGCAACCCAGATGAACCAGATCCTAAAAACACCTGAAAATGATGGATGGATGACAACTGGAAGGACATTTTTGATCCAAAAAGATAAAGAAAAAGGAAAGGACCCTGGAAACTATAGGCCAATCACCTGCTTGCCAACAACATACAAGCTTCTTACTGGTATCATTGCAAACCAAATCTATGGATACCTGGAAAGAAATAACTTGCTTCCTGTAGAACAGAAAGGATGCTGCAAAAACTCAAGAGGAACAAAAGATCAATTGCTGATCGACAAGATAATCCTAAAGAACTCAAAGAAAAGACGAACCAACCTGTTCATGGCTTGGATAGACTATAAGAAAGCATTTGATTCAGTTCCCCATAGCTGGATCAAGAAATGCCTGGAAATATTAGGCATCAGCAGCAACATACAAAAATTCATGGAATCTTCAATGAACCTCTGGAAAACAAAACTTATGGCTAATGAAGAAGAACTGGGTGAAGTTGAAATTAAACGAGGCATTTTCCAGGGCGATTCCCTTTCACCCCTACTTTTTATACTCTCAATGCTACCACTGACAATCATTTTGAAGAAGATGAACTGTGGATACGAACTTGCAAGGAAAGGACTGAAAATCTCGCACTTGATGTACATGGATGATTTGAAGCTGTTTGGTAAAACAAAAGCTGAACTGAATTTATTAATTGAAAACACAAAAGAATTCAGCCAAGACATTGGTATGCAGTTTGGAATTGACAAATGTGCAACAATAGCAACCAAAGCAGGCAAGATCATAGAAGAGGATGGAATAGAACTAGAGAATGAAGAAATGATAAAGGCAGTAAAATCAGAAGAAGGCTACAAGTACTTGGGAATTTTAGAAGCCTCTGACTTAATGCATAATAAAGTCAAGGAATTAACTTCAGCCAAGTACATTCGACGAATTCGTAAGATATTAATGTCCAAATTGAGTGGAGGAAACATCATAAAAGCCATAAATACCTGGGCTATACCTGTGATTAGATACTCTGCAGGAATAATTGACTGGACCCAGATGGAGTTAGACAATTTGGACAGAAAAACAAGGAAGCTTATGACAATGAATCATGCCTTGCACCCTAAAAGTGATGTTGACCGATTATATTTACCAAGAGCAGAGGGTGGTCGAGGACTCCTACAAGTAAAGCAGACTGTGGAAGAAGAAAAATGCAGCTTGAATGATTACATCCAGAAAAGTGAAGAACCAATGATTAAGGAAGTAAATAAAGGAGGCCTTTTAAAGACAACTAAAACAAAAGCAGAATATAAGAAAGAAGTAACTGAGCAGCGAGCTGAAAATTGGAAACACAAAGCTCTGCATGGCCAATACTTGAAAAGTATTGAAGGCAAAGCTGACCAGAAACTAACTTGGAACTGGTTAAGATCAGGAGTACTGAAAAAAGAAACAGAAAGCTTTATTTTGGCAGCTCAAGAACAAGCCCTAGCCACAAACTGTATGAAGGCAAAAATTCAACATGTTACCACCAACAGCAAATGCCGCCTCTGCAATGAAAAAGAAGAGACAGTTGACCACCTGATCAGTGGGTGCAGCAAAATTTCACAAACTGACTACCTACAACGCCATGACCGCGTTGCTAAGATCATTCACTGGAAATTGTGCCAGAAGTTTGGATTTGAGTACAGCAAAAACCACTGGGAACATCAGGTTGAGAAAGTTTTAGAGAATGAGAAACTCAAGATCTTGTGGGACTTTAGGATTCAGACTGACAGGCACTTGATCCACAACACACCTGACATAACAATAGTTGAAAAGAAAAAAGTATGGTTCATTGACATTGCAATACCTGGTGATGCACGAATTGAAGATAAGCAGCAAGAAAAAATCACAAAGTACCGGGACTTACAAATTGAAGTTGAGCGACTGTGGAAAAAGAAATCGTGTGTTGTCCCGATTGTAATTGGAGCCCTCGGAGCAATACCCAAAGGGCTACCCCGCTATTTAGAAATTCTAAATTTGCCGGACTTGAACATTTTGACTCTACAAAAAACCACCTTACTCGGAACAGCTTACATCCTCCGACGATACCTTAACAGTTCCTAGGTCCTTGGTTAGGACTCGAGCTGCTGAGCTATTAACCAGCCTCAAAGGCTGTGAATCTCACTAAAGATTAACCAATAAATAATAATAATAACAGTTAATAATGACCTTAACAGTTCCTAGGTCCTTGGTTAGGACTCGAGCTGCTGAGCTATTAACCAGCCTCAAAGGCTGTGAATCTCACTAAAAATTAACCAATAAATAATAATAATAATTTTATTTCTATACCGCCCTTCTCCCGAAGGACTCAGGGCGGTGTACAGCCAATTTAACCAACTGGTTGGCCAGGAAATATATAAACCAACATTGTGTGTTTGTAGCTAAAAGTATTATGCAGCTTTAAAAACTGGGTTGCCTCGTCCTGCATCCTGATTGGCTGAGCTCTGTAGCCAATGCATTTAAGGAGAGCTGAATGATGGTTTGTGTGGATACTACACCATTTAACCTGCTGATGTGCTGTAACTATATTTGATCTCTCTGCATGATCGTGGCTATTTATTGCTTTTCTAATATTTATTGACTGTTTTTATATTGAACCGTGTTCCTGAATGAAACTTAAAGAAGATATCTGTTTTATTGTATTTTTCTACAACTGGTAAGAAGACCTTTATATTGGAAAATATCCCTGGACTGATCTTTATCTCACTTTATACGTGTATGATTTGGAATGTTTTTGGATTATGATTTTGCTTTTTCCCTAAAAGTAAAATATTAAAGCCAGCTTGATATTAAAATATCAAGCTGGCCTGGCCTAAATCTTCTCCCCTTTTTAAATGTAAATTTTAATTTGCTTTTAAATGATGGGGTATTTTAAATTTGTTCAGCCAAATTATTGAATTCGTTTTTATTCTGTTTTAAATTTTTTGTATTTATGTGTTTTATCCTGTGGCTGTTCGCCGCCCTGAGTCCTTCGGGAGTAGGGCGGTATAGAAATTTAATAAAATAAAATAAATAAATAAAATAAATAAATAAATTATCAAAACCCAGTTTGTTTGTAGGTGAACTGTTATTATCCTCAATCATTCTCAGTTGCTTTTGTGCGTAAACTCAAAGGGTACTTTGCTCAATAACCCACAACATTGGTTATGAGACAAGAATATCCTTAACACTCCTCCTCTCCACAAACCGCACACCCTTCTGGGACTGATGCTGTTTCCTATTTGGGTTATGAAACGTCTGCAAAAAAAAAAAAACAACCCAATCCAGAGAGCACCAGAGACCCCACAGTCCTCCTCCTTTCCATAAACCCCACTCCCCTCTAGCACTGATGATGTTACTTAGTTGGGTAATGAAATGTCTGCAAGAAAACAATCCAGCTCAGAGAACACCAAGGACCCCATAGTTTCCTTTTTCCTTCACCATCCCTCCTCCTCCTCCTCCTCCACTCCGCAAACTCCACTTCCTTGTAGGACTGATGCCGTTACCTAGTTGGGTGATAAAATGTCCAGGGGGGAAAAACCACCACTCGGAGACCCCACACTTCCTTTTCTTCCTCCTCCACTCTGCAAACCTTGGTAGAGCCTTGTTAGTACAGTGGTTTAATGCACCCTGTTATTAAGACCAGCTGCCTGCAATTTCTGCAGGTTCGAATCTCGCCAGGCTCAAGGTTGACTCAGCCTTCCATCCTTTCTAAGGTAGGTAAATTGAGGACCCAGTTTGTGGGGGCAATAAGCTGACTTTGTATAAATATACAAAAGGATGAAGGCTATTGCTTAACGCATTGTAAGCCGCCCTGAGTCTCCGGAGAAGGGCGGCATATAAATCAAATTTTTTTTTTAAAAAAAAAAACCTCTCCCTTCTAGGACTGATGCCGTTTCCTAGTTGGGTCATGAAACGTCCAGCTAACACATTTTATTCAAACTTTAGCGAGTTGCAAAAAAAACCCTGTTAGTGGGAAAAGGGCTACGGGGAAGGGGGGCTGCTTCTCATTTCTAAAGAAGAGAGACATCGGCTGCGCACAAGAAGGTTCGGTGTTCCGGATGCGAAAACCGCAGTCAACGTTCCTCACATTTGCAAAAAAAAAAAAAAAAAAAAAAGCATTTACAGAATGAGAAGAGGAAAAAATAACCAGCCGCCAACACGAGCCCATTGTTCTCAACCGGAAAAGGGGGCTCGGTTGCCCCTCCCCACCCCATCCACAGCTGTCTTCTCCAAACAGGTTTCTGAATCTTTTTCCGGCTGCCGACAACACCGAAAAACACCCGACAGATGAATGGCTCCCCCCCACCCCCCACCCGTTAGAGAAGGGGGGGGCACATGTTTACAGCTCCTCTGGTTTCCAAGAAGCCCCTTGTTTCCCCCCCCGCCCCCCCACCCTGGGTGGAGCATCTTAAGCACCTCATCTTGCAACACTAGAATCAGTTTGGCCTAGTGGTTAAAGGCACCAGGCTAGAAACAGGCAGACTGTGAGTTCTAATCCCGCTTAAGACATAAATGTCGGTTGGGTGACTTTGGGCTGATTCCCAGGAAACGGTGAGTTCTAGTTCCAGCTTATAGACACAAAAGTAGGCTGGGTGACGTCCCAGGAGGTGGTGAGTTCTAGTCCTGCCTTAGTCATCAAAGCTGGTTGGGTGACGTTGGGCCAATCACCAGGGGATGATGAGTTCTAGTCCCACCTTAAGCAGGAAAGCTGGTTGGGTGACGTTGGGCCAATCACCGGGAGGTTGTGAGTTCTAGTCCCGCCTTAGCCATGAAAGCCAGCCGGGTGACTTTGGACTAATCACCAGGAAGTGGTGAGTTCTAGTTCCCTCTTAAGCAGGAAAGCTGGCTGGGTGACTTTGGACTAATAACCGGGAGGTGGTGAGTTCTAGTCCTGCCTTAGTCATCAAAGCTGGTTGGGTGACGTTGGGCCAATCACTGGAAGGTGGTGAGTTCTAGTTCCACCTTAAGCAGGAAAGCGAGCCGGGTGACTTTTGGCCAATCACCAGGAGGTGGTGAGTTCTAGTCCTGCCTTAGGCAGGAAAGCCGGTTGGGTGACGTTGGGCCAATCACCAGGAGGTGGTGAGTTCTAGTCCCGCATTAGTCATCAAAGCCAGCCGGGTGACGTTGGGCCAATCATCAGGAGGCAGTGAGTTCTAGTCCTGCCTTAGGCAAAAAGCTGGCAAGGTGACTTTGGGCCAAACACCAGGATGAAAAATGGTGATAAATGGTTATTTTCAGTGCTGTAACAGTCATTAAGGTGGAACGCTCAGTGGCTAAGACGCTGAGCTTGTCGATCGAAAGGTTGGCAGTTCAGCGGTTCGAATCCCTAGTGCCGCGTAACGGGGTGAGCTCCCGTGACTTGTCCCAGCTTCTGCCAACCTAGCAGTTCGAAAGCAGGTAAAAAATGCAAGTAGAAAAATAGGGACCACCTTTGGTGGGAAGGTAACAGCGTTCTGTGTGCCTTTGGCATTGAGTCATGCCGGCCACATACCATGGAGACGTCTTCGGACAGCGCTGGCTCTTCGGCTTTGAAACGGAGATGAGCACCGCCCCCTAGAGTCGGGAACAACTAGCACATATGTGCGAGGGGAACTTTCACCTTTACCTTAACAGTCACTAACTCTCCTTCACTCTCGGAGTCCTCTCCTGCCGATGACACAGGCTCAGGTAACAGAGCCACAACAGGTTGCCACCCACGCAGGTAAGGAGATTCCATCTGGTTCCCAGGATTCGCATCCGATCCTAAGACTGATCGCTCAGCCAGGCCTCAAGGGAGAGTTCCCAGACAGGTACATGGAGATGCTGGCCCGGCATTAAATCAAGAATAAGCAACCATCAGCCAAACAAAGAGTTGTGGACTCTTAGCAACCACAGGGAGATTCTCTCCGTGAGCAACAGATAGGGGAAGGGGAAGGGTGATGCTGTGACCTTCCTGAGACAGTAAAAAGCACATACAATGAGTCCCAAAAACCCTCATTTTATTTCAACGGCTCTGAATTCATTCCCAGCCCGTAATGAGTCACAAAGAGTTTGTAAAGAGTCCGACGGACGTCTGCCACAGTCCTTCGGGATAAGGCTGATAAGCACCCACCTTGATCTCCCTTGAGACAAAGACCTCATTGGCCATTAGCTTTGCAAGGCCACACGGAGCACAGAGTGAAAACGGAGCTGCAGACTTTAAACTGATCAGGACGAACAAAGTTGCTTCCTGCAAAGGCTCATGTCCCTTTCAGAGGTGGGTTTCAGCAGGTTGTGACCAGTTTTGGAGAACCGATAGCGGAAATTTTGAGTAGTTCAGAGAACCGGTAAATACCACCACTGACTGGTCCTGCCCGCATCTATTCTCTGCCTCCTGAGTCCCAGCTGGTCGGGAGGGAATGGAGATTTTACAGTATCCTTATCCTGCCACGCCCACCAAGCCACGCCCATAGAACCGGTAGTAAAAAAATTTGGATCCCACCACTGGTGCCTTTGCTCCTCCTTTATGTCTTATGGGAGAGGCCAATCAGCTCCAAGCCTTACTCCCGAGCTGTCCCTTTTGTCTTAACTGTTCTTGCCTTCTGGCAGCTCTGTGCATGCGCGCACTGGGAACAGGCTCCCCCTGTTCCTCTGCCTCACTGATGTCCGACTCTGGAGGCAGCACATACCTCCCAGATGGCCGTGGCCCCCTCTCTGCCTCCCCTCTCTGCCTCCGAGCCCTCGTCTGAGCCTTCCCCAGACTCCAGGACTGGCCCCTGTTCCTCCCCAACCTCCTCACTGTCCGACTCTGCCAGGCCGCTGGCGGACCACAACAGCTGATTCTGACTTTCAAAATGTTTCAGATCCTGCACTTCCCCTTCTCTGAAAGGTGAATAAAGCTTTTCCAAGTTTCCACCAGCTAAAGCAGACCCAGAACTTCCTATTTGAAATGGTAATCTCAGGCCCATCAAGAAAACAAACAAACGAAAAGAAAATGAGCAAATTCAACCTGTTTAGTCAGCTTGGCCACTTTAAGGTGTGTGGACCTCAACTCCCAGAATTCCCCATTTATCATGCTTTAAGATGGGTGGACTCCCATTCCCAGAATTCCCCTGGCAGCCATGCTTTTAACATGGGTGGACTTCCACTCCCAGAATTCCCCAGCCAGCCTGCTTTAAGAGGGGTGGACTTCCACTCCCAGAATCCCCCAGCCAGCATGGTTTAAGAGGGGTGGACTTCAGCTCCCAGAATTCCCCAGCCAGCCATGCTTTAAGAGGGGTGGACTTCCACTCCCAGAATCCCCCAGCCAGCATGGTTTAAGAGGGGTGGACTTCCACTCCCAGAATCCCCCAGCCAGCCATGCTTTAAGAGGGATGGACTTCCACTCCCAGAATCCCCCAGCCAGCCATGCTTTAAGAGGGATGGACTTCCACTCCCAGAATCCCCCAGCCAGCCATGCTTTAAGAGGGATGGACTTCCACTCCCAGAATCCCCCAGCCAGCCTGCTTTAAGAGGGGTGGACTTCCACTCCCAGAATCCCCCAGCCAGCCATGCTTTAAGAGGGATGGACTTCCACTCCCAGAATCCCCCAGCCAGCCTGCTTTAAGAGGGGTGGGCTTCCACTCCCAGAATTCCCCAGCCAGCCATGCTTTAAGAGGGATGGACTTCCACTCCCAGAATCCCCCAGCCAGCCATGCTTTAAGAGGGATGGACTTCCACTCCCAGAATCCCCCAGCCAGCCATGCTTTAAGAGGGATGGACTTCCACTCCCAGAATCCCCCAGCCAGCCTGCTTTAAGAGGGGTGGACTTCCACTCCCAGAATCCCCCAGCCAGCCATGCTTTAAGAGGGATGGACTTCCACTCCCAGAATCCCCCAGCCAGCCTGCTTTAAGAGGGGTGGGCTTCCACTCCCAGAATTCCCCAGCCAGCCATGCTTTAAGAGGGATGGACTTCCACTCCCAGAATCCCCCAGCCAGCCATGCTTTAAGAGGGATGGACTTCCACTCCCAGAATCCCCCAGCCAGCCATGCTTTAAGAGGGATGGACTTCCACTCCCAGAATCCCCCAGCCAGCATGCATGCTAGTTGGGGAATTCTGAACATTGACGTCCATCCATTTTCAAATAACCAAAACTGAGAAAGGCTGATTAATCTCTTCTTCAAAAGCCGGAGAGAGATTGGAGCCACCGTTTCTGTAGGGAGGCTGCCCCACAGGACCTTTGACCCTGGGGATGTGTTTTTCCTAATATTTAAACCCAAGCACAGGTAGCTGCAACTCCCCACCTTTTTCCGATGGGAGCCTACACGTTGAATTTTTTTCGTGGGCCAGTAACCGCATTCCTTGCCTCCAGCCAGGGATGCACCAAGTTCAGTCATGAATTAAGGTTTATGAAACGTCCGTGACTGGTTTGACGGAGCCGGCTGGGTCAAAATAAAACAAGACGCTTTCAGGCTGGGTCTGAGGTAGGAGACCAGGCCCTGGGGGCTTCACAAAATACAGGTAGTCCTCAGGTTACAGCAAGTGGCAACGGCAGTGAAAAAGGAGCTTATGACCACCTCGAAGATGCTTTTTTGAAAAGGCGACTGGATTTTGGTTTTCGTTTCGCTTGTCATCCGAGAAGAAAGGAATCATGGATGGAAACTGATCAAGGAGAGATTCAACCTGGAATTAATTACTATATTTTTCGGTGTATAAGACGCACCTAAATTCTCACCCCCTTTTGGGGGGGGGGTAAAAAGGTGCGTCTTATACTCCGAAAAATACGGTAATTTTTTTTTTTTTTTAATTTGATTTATATGCTGCCCTTCTCCAGAGACTCAGGGCGGTTTACAGTGCGTTAAGCAATAGCCTTCATCCTTTTGTATATTTTATAGAAAGTCAGCTTATTGCCCCCACAATCTGGGTCCTCAATTTACCTACCTTAGAAAGGATGGAAGGCTGAGTCAACCTTGAGCCTGGTGAGATTCGAACTTACAGTAATTGCAGACAGCTGGTCTTAATAACAGGGTGCTTTAGACCACTGTACTACCAAGGCTAATTAATCCAACAGTGAGAACAATCAACCAACAGAACAGAAGTTGCCTTCAGAAGTTGTGGGAGCTTCATCCCTGGAGGCTTTCAAGAAGAGACTGGACTGCCCTCTGTCAGAAATGGTGTAGTAGGGTCTCCTTTTGGGCGGGGGGTTGGACTAGATGACCTTCAAGATCCCTTCCAACTCTGTTCTTTTATTGCATTCTGTTCTATTTATTTTCTATTCTATTATTCTATTCAAATTCTTCTATCCTATCCTATCCTATCCTATCCTATCCTATCCTATCCTATCCTATCCTATCCTATCCTATCCTATCCTATCCTATCCTATCCTATCCTATCCTATCCTATCCTATTCCATTCCATTCCATTCCATTCCATTCTATTCTTTATCCTAATTCCTATTCTATTCTATTCTATTCTATTCTATTCTATTCTATTCTATTCTATTCTATTCTATTCTATTCTATTCCATTCCATTCCATTCCATTCGTCAGTCAAAAGTAAAGAAGCTTCTTGGATGAGAAGTGAAATGTCCAGTTTTCTTTTGAAAAAGCACCTTTCAGACAACTGTGACCTAGTTCAGCGGTCACCAACTGGGGGTCCGTGAGAAAAGTTTGGTGATCCGCAGAAAAATTATTTGCATTTTTTATATTGCACTAAATCAGGGGGTCCTCAAACTACGGCCCCTGGGACAGATACGTGCAATGAACGCTTGTGTTGCTGCGGAGAGTCTCCCCCTTCGGGGTCTTTTTGGGTGGGTCGGAGGGGGGCAGAAATTCCGACTTGGGGTCTGCTTCGGCCTCCTGGTGGGGGGCTTTGGGCGAAGGCTGGAGGGAAGAGCCGCTGGTGGCGAAGAGCCGGAGGGCCTCGTTCCAGTGGGACTGCCTCACGGCCTGGAACTGGCTGACCATCTCAGCCCGCTGAGCCTCCAGGGGCCGGTACCTGGCCTTGCACTCCCGCAGGTCTTCCCTCTACTTGGAAAGCCTATGCTCCTAGTCCTCAGTGAGGTGCTTCTGCTGAGCCTCCTTCTCGGCCAGATCCAATTTGAACTGAGCTCTTTTGCCGACTCTTTCTCGTGGCGGCTGCTTAGCTCCAACAACTGCTTCTTGTTGGGGTCTTAAGGAGCCCAGGTGGACAGGCAAAGAGGGGCTGGGAAGGGGAGGGGCGAGTAGAGACCGGCGAGGCGCCCCGCAACATGAGTGACATCGAGTTGGCCACGCCCACCCAGTCACATGATCACCTAGCCACGCCCAACCAGCCAGCCATTAAGCAGATCGTATTAGTGGTCCGTGGGATTTAAAATTATGAATTGAGTGGTCCCCGAGGTCCGAAAGGTTGGTGACCCCTGCCCTAGATGACTGAGAATCTCTGTAGGCATTTGATTTATGACCGTTTTTCACACTTACGTCCGTTGCAGCATCCCCATGGTCAGGTGATCCAAATTCGGACGCTTGGCAACTGAGTCCTATTTATGATGGTCGCAGCATGCCGGGGGGGGGAGGTTGGGGGGGATCCCCTTCTGCGACCTTCTGACAAGCCAAGTCAAGCTTCACTTAATAACCGTGATACTGACTTAACTGCATTGATTCACTTAACAACTATGGCAAGAAAAGTCGCCCAATGGGGCAAACTCACTTATCAACTGTCTCCTCCTCCTCCTCCTCCTCTTCCTCCTCCTCCCCCTCCCCTTTCTTGGCCTTCGACGAAGTCTGTGCCTTGCACACACACACACACCCCAACAACAATGGTCCCACCACGGACAGACGTGCAATTATAAGGCTGACCAATTGTGCAGTGTTTGTTTCCAATCTTAAGCAGGGAAAAACACACCATTCCGTGTTCGGGATTTTTTTTAAAAAAAAAAAAAAACAACAACACCACACGCCGTAGTGTGTAATCATAGAACATGGACAGACGACCACAATAATCTCAGAAAACACAGCGCGAGGCGGCAAGCGCCAGCACGAGACGGTGCGCGTTCCCACGCCTTGGCGACGATAGGAAAAACAGCCTTATAGGCATCGCAAAGCAACATATAGACTTGAAACGAGAGATGTTTTTGCTGGGCATTCTACCGGAGAAATATGACAAAAAAGATTATATATCTGGCCTTGCATCTATTAACCGCAACTAGAATTGTATTTACGCAACAATGGGAAAATGATGAGATTCCGTCTGAAGGGAATGTAATTAAGAAAACATTAGAACGCGCAGGAATGGATAGATTAACGCTCGCTATTAAGGATAAAGAAGAAGCGGAGTATTTTTTGATATGGGATGTATTCTGTCAATGGCTAGACAATAGAAACAGACGTTAGAAAGGAAGGGACATAAAAAGAGGAAATGTTAATGTGGAGAGCTGTTAAAGAAGATGATGTTAAGTATTATTGTTATTATATTATTAATATTATGGTGATGAATACTACAACAAATATGTGGACTTGTGATTGTTTAAAAATAACTGTACCCAGATCACACACTGTTTGATGGAAATTGAATGTTATATAAATAAAACAAATAAAAACTTGGTGCGGGGAAAAAAAAAAAAAGGAATTGCAAGATCATAGGACGTCCTCGACTTACGACAGTTCGTTTAGTGATCGTTCGAAGTTACAACGGGACCGAAAAAAGGTGCGCAGGAGCGTCTTTCACACGACCATTGCAGCCTCAACAAAATGCAGACGCTTGGCCACTGACTCGTATTTATGACGGTTGCAATGTCTGGCGGCCTTCTGACGAGTAGTGGGGAAGCCAGATTCGCTCAACAACCGTGTGACTCTTAACCATGGCAGTGGTTCACTTAACAGCCGTGGCAAGGAAGGTTGTACCAGATAAGGCAAAACGCACAGAACAGCCGTCTCGCTTAGCAACAGAAAGGTTGGGGCTCCATGGTGGTCGTAAGTCGAGGACTACTTGTGTAGGTCGCCTATGCTGCTTTCAGGAAACATTGGAAAATAATTTTTGTTCCAAAAGACGCATTAGGGCTTATTTTCTGGTTAGGTCTTATTTTCGGGGAAATACGGTACTAAACGTGTTCGTTTGGCTGACAATCTTAACTGGGGCTTATTTTTGGAATGGGCTTATATTAGAAGCATCCTGAAAAATTACACTAGGGCTTATTTTCCAGTCGACTCTTATTTTCAGAGAAACAGGGTAGTAGATCAGATAAGATCCAACCTCAGATCCGAGTCCAACTCACTCTGTTTACGCCTGGATCCTTTGATTTTCCTTCTATGGATCTTTTAATCTTTAATGTTTCTAACTATACTGTTACTTATTATTGTTATTTATGCAATTTTCATGCCGCCCATCCATCTCACTTTTTTTGTAAGGTGACCTGACTCGGGGCAACTTCCAAGTTATAAAACAAGTAGAAAAATAATTAAAATCTTTTAACTTTCATTTTTAAGTTTTACTTTTTCGGGGCTGCTCTTTTACCATTTATCTTTACCCCAACCTTTCTTCTTCTCCTCCTCTTCTCTTCCTTCCTCTTCCTCCTACTTCCTTCGTTCTTCCTCTCCTTCTTTTTCCTACTTCCCCTTCTCTTCCCCCACTCCTCCCTTCTTACCCCTTCTAACCTTCTCCTCTGCTCCTCTTTCCCCTCCCTTTTCTTCCTCTCCTTTTCCCTTTCTTCCTCTCCTCCCCTTCTTTTCCTTCCTCTTCCTCCTCCTACTTCCTTCGTTCTTCCTCTCCTTCTCTTTCCTACTTCCCCTTCTCTTCCCCCACTCCTCTCTTCTTCCCCCCTTCTAACCTTCTCTTCTGCTCCTCTTTCCCCTCCCTTTTCTTCCTCTCCTTTTCCCTTTCTTCTTCTCCTCCCCTTCTTTTCCTTCCTCTTCCTCCTACTTCCTTCGTTCTTCCTCTCCTTCTTTTTCCTACTTCCCCTTCTCTTCCCCCACTCCTCCCTTCTTCCCCCCTTCTAACCTTCTCTTCTGCTCCTCTTTCCCCTCCCCCTTTTCCTCTCCTTTTCCCTTTATTCTTCTCCTCCCCTTCTTTTCCTTCCTCTTCCTCCTCCTACTTCCTTCGTTCTTTCTCTCCTTCTCTCTTACTTCCCCTTCTCTTCCCCCACTCCTCTCTTTTTCCTCCTTCTAACCTTCTCTCCTGCTCCTCTTTCCCCTCTCTTTTCTTCCTCTCCTTTTTTCTTTCTTCTTTCTCTCCCTCTCGTCTCCTCTCTTCTCCCTTCCTCTCCTTCCCCTCTCTCTTGTTGTTTCCCTTTTCCATTCCATCTAAAATGGTATTCGAGCAGCCCCGATTTTTTATTTTTTAAAAGATAAGATGAATGAAAAATGATGGATAAATGACTGTACATGTAAATGATTTTATGAGAAATAAAAATAAAAACTTTTTTTGGAAAAAAAGAAAGAAAAATAATTAAAATATTAAAAACACGAAAACTGCACTCATTGAGATTCTAAAAACTGTATCCCTTCAGAAATATAAACCTGTTTATGAACCTTGTAATCCAGCCAGAGTCTCTTGATGGTGAGATGGGCAGCAAGCATATTTATTAAACACACAATACACTCATATTCACACCCCGAGGATGAAAGCAGAGGGTTGGACTAGAAGACCTCCAAGGTCCCTTCCAACTTCATTATTCTGTTCTGTTCATTTTCCGAAAGCGAAATCTCTGAGAATATTCCAGGGAGAAATGGAGAAACTCTTTGAAACACGGCTGCTTGCAAGAGGCTGAAGAAACCAACATGGTCTGCCAGAAGATGAGAATCCGGATGTCAGCGCTTCAACGCTGGCATAGAGAGCAGAGGAGAGAGAGATAAGCTCTGAACTTTTGCCTGCTAAATCCCTTTGAAGTCGGGTTGTCGTGGAAATGAAGAAGGGAGACATTCCTGGGAAATGACGAGACAAGAAGTCTGAAGAATGACTTGGAAGATAGCCAATGAGAAGCAGAGATTTGGGGATCGGAAAGGGAGGGATTGGGGGGGCAAAAGGTCAGTCTTGTCCGCATCGAGTCATGATCCGGTGGCTGTGCTCAATTAAAGAAAAGATTTCCTTAAAGATTGGCAGTTTGGAAATTCATTTTATTTTGAGATAGCATCGAAGTCTGACACCGAGTTTGTTCCCAGATCTGGCAGGAAATTCTTAAGTCTTATTTTTATGTTTAAACCGTCCTTCGGATGTCATTTGCTCCCTGATGCTACAGACCCAAGAATTGCTAGCACTGCAAATCCTGAGACAGTTCGCCCCATCCGTTGTGAACAAATCTGAGAAGACAGGAAAGGAGCGACGGGAACAAAAGGGCTGAGAATCCCACGGGAAAGGCACTGCCAGCCACGCCCAGCCTCTGCCCACTCCTGCCATCGTGGCGCATGGGTTAGCCCAAAACGGCTTCATCCTCAGCCACAGCTCTCCTCAAACTATCCTGCCCTGGCCCAGAAACCATGCTCTCTACATCATTCAACTGTTGTTGTGGTGGTGGTTTTAAAAAATGTGACTTTTTCAAAACAAACCTCTGGCTGTACTTTTAAAACTGGGGTTATATGAAGCCACAGCTGTGGTGCTGCTGATCCATGCTTACCCTGTTTCCCCCAAAATGAGAACACCCCCTGATAACAAGCCCAATTGGGCTTTTGAGCGCATGGCAATAAGGCCAAGCGCTTATTTCAGGGTTCAAAAAAATGTAAGACAGGGTCTTATTTTCGGGAAAACACGGTAGATAGATAGATAGATAGATAGATAGATAGATAGATAGATAGATAGATAGATAGATAGAGATAGATGAGAGAGAGAGATGATGGACGGACAGACAGACAGACAGACAGACAGATGGATGGATTGATGGATAGATAGAGATAGAGATAGATACCCTGTTTCCCCCAAAATGAGAACACCCCCTGATAATAAGCCCAATCGCGCTTTTGAGCACATGGCAATAAGGCCAAGCGCTTATTTCAGGGTTCAAAAAAATGTAAGACAGGGTCTTATTTTCGGGAAAACACGGTAGATAGATAGATAGATAGATAGATAGATAGATAGATAGATAGATAGATAGATATAGATAGATGAGAGAGAGAGATGATGGACGGACAGACAGACAGACAGACAGATGGATGGATTGATGGATAGATAGAGATAGAGATAGATACCCTGTTTCCCCCAAAATAAGACATCCCCTGATAATAAGCCCAATCGCACTTTTGAGCGCATGGCAAAAAAGCCAAGAGCTTATTTCAGGGTTCAAAAAAATTTAAGACAGGGTCTTATTTTCGGGAAAACACACTATCTATCATCTATCTATCTATCTATCTATCTATCTATCTATCTATCTATCTCTCTCTCTCTCTCTCTCTCTCTCTATCTATCATCTATCCTGTTTCCCCCAAAATAAGACACCCCCTGATAATAAGCCCAATCGCACTTTTGAGCGCATGGCAATAAGGCCAAGAGCTTATTTCAGGGTTCAAAAAAATTTAAGACAGGGTCTGATTTTCGGGAAAACACGGTAGATAGATAGATAGATAGATAGATAGATAGATAGATAGATAGATAGATAGATAGATAGATAGATAGATGGATATATAGATATAGATAGATGAGAGAGAGAGATGATGGACGGACAGACAGACAGACAGACAGACAGACAGATGGATGGATTGATGGATAGATAGAGATAGAGATAGATACCCTGTTTCCCCCAAAATAAGACATCCCCTGATAATAAGCCCAATCGCACTTTTGAGCGCATGGCAAAAAAGCCAAGAGCTTATTTCAGGGTTCAAAAAAATTTAAGACAGGGTCTTATTTTCGGGAAAACACACTATCTATCATCTATCTATCTATCTATCTATCTATCTATCTATCTATCTATCTATCTATCTATCTATCTCTCTATCTATCATCTACCCTGTTTCCCCCAAAATAAGACACCCCCTGATAATAAGCCCAATCGCGCTTTTGAGCGCATGGCAATAAGGCCAAGAGCTTATTTCAGGGTTCAAAAAAATTTAAGACAGGGTCTGATTTTCGGGAAAACACACTATCATCTATCTATCTGTCTGTCTGTCTGTCTGTCTGTCTGTCTGTCTATCTATCTATCTATCTATCTATCTATCTATCTATCTATCTATCTATCTATCATCTACCCTGTTTCCCCCAAAATAAGAACACCCTCTGATAATAAGCCCAATCAGGCTTTTGAGCGCATGGCAATAAGGCCAAGCGCGTATTTCAGGGTTCAAAAAAATATAAGTCAGGGTCTTATTTTCAGGGAAACACGGTAGATAGAGATTGATGGATGGATATATACATGAGAGAGAGCTATGATGGATGGACGGACAGACAGACAGATAGATGACAGATGGATGGATTGATGGATAGATAGATAGAGATAGATACCCTGTTTCCCCCAAAATAAGACACCCCCTGATAATAAGCCCACTTGGGCTTTTGAGCGCATGGCAATAAGGCCAAGCGCTTATTTCAGGGTTCAAAGAAATATAAGACAGGGTCTTATTTTCGGAAAAACATGGTACATAGCTCTGTCACCAAGAAGCATAGCGCACCACTATTTTTTATGACATGGAACCCAATGTCTGAACCATCCAAATTAAATTACAGATGAGGTGATACCTGGCTCAAAGACAGTCACTGCGAGATGGACCTTGGAGTCCTATCGGACGATCCCTTGAATAATGAGCCAGCCGTGTGCGGCAGCAGCCAAAAAAACACTAATGCAATCCTTGGTTGTATAAACAGAGGCATAGCATCAAAATCAGGTGAAGTATTAGCACCGCTTTATAAATCCTTGGTAAGGCCACACCTGGAATATTCTGCATCCAGTTTTGGTCACCACATTATAAACAAAAGATGTTGAGACTTTGGAAAAAGTGCAGAGAAGAGCAACTAAGTTGATTAAAAGGCCTGGAGGTTAAAACATAGGAAGAACGGTTTGGCCAGTCTAGAGAAAAGAAGGACTTGGGGGGGGGAAGGGCATGATTAGCAGCATTCCAGTATTTGAGGGGCTGCCCCAAAGAGGAGTTGGGGGTCAACCTGTTCTCCAAAACATCAAAAGGCAGGACGAGAAACAAAATGGAAATTAATGAAGGAGAGAAGCAACCTGGAATTAAGGAAGAATTTCCTGACAATGAGGACAATTAACCAGTGGAACTGCTGGCCACCAGAAGTTGTGGGTGCTTCATCTCTGGAGGTTTTCAAGAAGAGACTAGATAGTCATATAAATCAAATTTAAAAAAAAATGATATAGGATCTCCTGCTTGAGCAGAGGGCTGGACTAGAAGACCTCTAAGGTCCCTTCCAGAATTCTATTCTATTCTATTCTATTCTATTCTATTCTATTCTATTCTATTCTATTCTATTCTATTCTATTCCATATTTTCTATTCTATTCTATTCTATTCTATTCTATTCTATTCTATTCTATTCTATTCTATTCTATTCTATTCTATTCTATTCCATTCCATTCCATTCCAATTTCTCTATTCTATTCTATTCTATTCTATTCTATTCTATTCTATTCTATTCTATTCTATTCTATTCTATTCTATTCTATTCTATTCTATTCTATTCTATTCTATTCTATTCTATTCTATTCTATTCTATTCTAAATTGAGCGTCTTCACGAGGATATTGGTAGCAAGCTAAACAGGGTTATCTAAATGGAATAGAATACAGAGCTGGAAGGGGCTGTTGAGGTCCTCTAGTCCAACCCCCTGCTCAAGCAAGAGACCCTGGGCCCTAGACCATTTGAGACAAGTGGCTGTCCAGTCTCTTCTTGAAAGCCTCCAGTGATGGAGCACCCACAACTTCTGGTGGCCAGCTGTTCCACTGGCTAATTGTTCTGTCAGGCAATTCACAAAAACTTCTCAAAAAGGCAACCCCAGCTAGGCGGCTCTTTTAAACCTGAGCGTGAAGGCAGACTTGGGGTCCGACCACGATAAAGCCATTTTTAAGGCTGCCTCAGTTCTGCAGTACATCTGCAGCATCTGTAGACTTGTGAATCTACAGCGGTTTTCGGCGGAGCGCCAAGTTAGATTTCCTGCACTCACAGCTGGGTGATCTTGTTGCTTAAGGCGGTTTCATGGGTTGATCCACCCTGAACCTAATAAGGTCACAGTGGATGCATGAAAGCTTCACACAGAACAGAATAACAGAATGGGAAGGGACCTTGGAGGTCTTCTAGTCCAACCCTCTGCTCAAACAGAAGATCTGAGATCATTTCAGACAAACACAGTAGCTGTCCAGTCTCTTCTTGAAAACCTCCAGTGATGAAGGTTTTCCACAACTTCTGGTGGCAAGCAGTTCCACTGGTTAATTGTCCTCACTGTGAGGAAGTTTCTCCTTAATTCTAGGTTGCTTCTCTCCTTGGTTATTTTCCATCCATTGATTCTTGTCCTGCCTTCAGGGGCTTTGGAGAATAGCTTGACTTCCCCCCCTCTTCTTCGGGGCGGCCCCTCAAATATTGGAAGACTGCTATCATGTCAGCCCTAGTCCTTCTCGGTTAGACCAGACATTCCCAGTTCCTGCAACGGTTGTTCATAAGTTTTAGCCTTCCGACCCTGAATCAACTAGGTCGCTCTGGAAGCAGATCACCCTAGATCTTCCTAGAAGTTGCTGTTTTTTAAAATCATTTATTCATTAAAATCATTTACCCTTGTTTATTATTTTTATAAATAAGGGCGGCAAAGATGCACCCTCCACCCTCCTCCTTGAAGACAGAGAGAGAGAAGAAAGAAAGAAAGAAAGAAAGAAAGAAAGAAAGAAAGAAAGAAAGAAAGAAAGAAAGAAAGAAAGAAGGAAGGAAGGAAGGAAGGAAGGAAGGAAGGAAGGAAGGAAGGAAGGAGGGAGGGACAGAAGGAAGGAAAAGAGAGAGGGAAGAAGGAAGGAGGGAGGGATGGAGGGAGAGAGGAAGGAAGGAAGGAGGGAAGGAAGGAAGGGAAAGAAAGGGAAAGGAAGGAAAAGAGAGAGGGAAGAAGGAAGGAGGGAGGGACGGAAGGATGGAGGGAGAGAGGAAGGAAGGAAGAAAGGAAGAAAAAGAAAGAGAGAGAAAGGAAAGAAGGAAAAGAGAGAGGGAAGAAGGAAGGAGGGACGGAGGGATGGAGAGGGAGAAAGGAAGGAAAGAAGGAAGAGGAAGGAAGAGAGAGAAAAAGGACGGAAGGAAGGAAAAGAGAGGGAAGAAGGGAGGAGGGACGGAGGGATGGAGAGGGAGAGAGAAAGGAAGGAAAGAAGGAAGAGGAAGAAAGAGAAAGAAAGGAAGGAAGAAAAAGAAAGAGAGTGGAAGGAAGGAAGGAAAAGAGAGGGAAGAAGGAAGGAGGGAGGGATGAAGGGAGAGAGAAAGGAAGGATGGAGGGAGAGTGGAAGGAAGGAAGAAAAAGAAAGAGAGAGAGAAAGGAAGGAAGGAAGGAAAAGAGAGGGAAGGAGGAAGGAGGGAGGGATGGAGAGGGAGAGAGAAAGGAAGGAAAGAAGAAAGAAGAAGAAAGAGAGAGAAAAAGTAAGGAAAAGAGAGAGGGAAGAAGGGAGGAGGGAGGGATGGAAGGATGGAGGGAGAGAGGAAGGAAGGAAGAAAGGAAGAAAAAGAAAGAAAGAGAGAAAGGTAAGAAGGAAAAGAGAGAGGGAAGAAGGAAGGAGGGACGGAGGGATGGAGAGGGAGAGAGAAAGGAAGGAAAGAAGGAAGAGGAAGAAAGAGAGAGAAAAAGGAAGGAAGGAAGGAAAAGAGAGAGAGAGAAAGGAAGGAAGGAAAAGAGAGGGAAGGAGGAAGGAGGGAGGGATGGAGAGGGAGAGAGAAAGGAAGGAAAGAAGGAAGAGGAAGAAAGAGAGAGAAAAAGGAAGGAAGGAAAAGAGAGAGGGAAGAAGGGAGGAGGGACGGAGGGATGGAGAGGGAGAGAGAAAGGAAGGAAAGAAGGAAGTGGAAGAAAGAAAGAAAGGAAGGAAGAAAAAGAAAGAAAGAGAGTGGAAGGAAGGAAGGAAAAGAGAGGGAAGAAGGAAGGAGGGAGGGATGAAGGGAGAGAGAAAGGAAGGATGGAGGGAGAGAGGAAGGAAGGAAGAAAAAGAAAGAAAGAGAGAGAAAGGAAGGAAGGAAAAGAGAGGGAAGGAGGAAGGAGGGAGGGATGGAGAGGGAGAGAGAAAGGAAGGAAAGAAGGAAGAGGAAGAAAGAGAGAGAAAAAGGAAGGAAGGAAAAGAGAGGGAAGAAGGGAGGAGGGAGGGACGGAGGGATGGAGGGAGAGAGGAAGGAAAGAAGGAGGGAAGGAAGGAAGGAAGACAAAGAAAGAGAGAGGAAGGAAGGAAGGAAAAGAGAGGGAAGAAGGAAGGAGGGAGGAAGGATGGAGGGAGAGAGGAAGGAAGAAAAAGAAAGAGAAAGGAAGGAAAGAAGGAAAAGAGAGGGAAGGAGGAAGGAGGGAGGGATGGAGAGGGAGAGAGAGAGAAAGGAAGGAAAGTAGGAAGAGGAAGAAAGAGAGAGAAAAAGGAAGGAAAAGAGAGAGGGAAGAAGGAAGGAGGGAGGGACAGAGGGATGGAGGGAGAGAGGAAGGAAGGAGAGAAGGAAGCAAAAGAAAGAAAGAAAGAGGAAGGAAGGAAGGAAGGAAGGAAGGAAGGAAGGAAGTCCAAAACGGAAGAAGTGCTAAGTGTCGCACCCACCACCTTGCCCCCTGCCCGTTTGTCCAACAATGGGAACGATGCAATTAAACAAACGTGTATTTTAACTTCCGAATTGTATGGGGATTCGCAGAGGCCGGGAGGGAACCCAGCATCTCCGACCCAGAGATTGCATGGTGCTTTTTCTCCTCTTGTGCGGGCCCAGCCCCGATGGTGATTTTCGATAAGCGGCGCAGCCCGAGTCACGGCAGAGAGAGAGAGTGTGTGTGTGTGTGTGTGTGTGTGTGTTTGTGTGCGCCTGTGTGTTCTCACAATGTCCCTTTCTCTCTCTCCCTTCGGAGCATCTGCCAAACATTTTACGCCTAAGAGGAGTTGTTGGTGTTTTTTTGTTTTTTAAAGGAAGAATTCCTCCTCGATTCCACCACCGTCATGTGCAAATCATTACTCACAACGCTCTCCGCCCTGCTGCGGAAAAGAGAAAAGAAAGAAAAAGACACACATACCAACCACACACATCCTCTTGGCAAAGCACAGGCGGCCTCACCGGAGCTGAACCTCTGCGCTCTCCAAACACCGGGCCTGAAGCCGAAAGCAAGGATTAAGCCGGCATCTTCAAGCCAGCATCACCCAGAAGGAGAAATCCCAAGGCAGCAAAAGATCGCCTTGGACTACATGCTCTGCATTGCTCCCAAAAAAATAAAAATAAAAATAAAATCTTGGGCCTTGGTTTGTAAATCTAGGAGGAATTTAAAGATGCAATAAAGGAGAATATTTTGCAGCTCAGGGTTGAAAGGAGGGGGTCTTTGGTGGGTTGTTTTCTTGCAGACGTTTCATGACCCAAGTAGGTAACAGCATCAGGGTTAGAAGGGAAAGTGGGGTGTGTGGAGAGGACCAAGGACCAAGGTTTCATCAAGGACTCCATAGTCATCTTCTTCCTTCTCCTCCTCCACCTTCTGCTCCCTCTCCTCCTCTTACTCCTCCTCCTCCTCCGCCTCTCTGCAAATCCCTCTCCCTTCTAACACTGATGATGTTCCCTAGTTGGGTCATGAGACGTCTGCAAGAAAACAATTCAGCTCAGAGATCATCAAAGAATCCATAGTCGTCGCCCTCCTCCTCCTCCTCACACACCACACTCCCTTCTAGCACTGATGATGTTCCCTATTTGGGTCATGAGACGTCTGCAAGAAAACAACCCAGCTCAAGGAGCACCAAGGATTCCTCAGTTCTCCTCCTCCTCCTCCTCCTCCTCCTCCTCCTCTCCACAAACCCTGTTTCCTTCTAGAACTGATGATGTTCCCTAGTTGGGTCATGAGACGTCTTCAAGAAAACAACCCAGCTCAAGGAGCACCAAGGATTCCTCAGTTCTCCTCCTCCTCCTCCTCCTCCTCCTCCTCCTCCTCCTCTCCACAAACCCTGTTTCCTTCTAGCACTGATGATGTTTCCTAGTTGGGTCATGAGACGTCTTCAAGAAAACAACCCCGCTCAGAGAGCACCAAGGATTCCTCAGTTCTCCTCCTCCTCCTCCTCCTCCTCCTCCCCCCCTCCTCCCCCCTCCTCCTCCTTCTCCTCTCCACAAACCCCACTCCCTTCTAGCACTGATGATGTTCCCTAGTTGGGTCATGAGACATCTTCAAGAAAACAACCCAGCTCAGAGAGCACCAAGGATTCCTCAGTTCTCTTCCTCCTCCTCCTCCTGCTCCTCCTGCTCCTCCTCCTCCTCCTCTTCTCCACAAACCCTGTTTCCTTCTAGCCCTGATGATGTTCCATAGTTGGGTCATAAGACGTCTGCAACAAAACAACCCCGCTCAGAGAGCACCCAGGGACTCCACAATTCCACCCTGAGCCACAAATATTCTCTTTTGTTAGTTTGAAGTTTACAAAGACCCGTGTGAAATGGAAAGCTGGCCAGGGTGAACTCAGTTCCCCCCCCCCCCCCGAGCGTTTTTCTCAGCCCAACAAATTCACGCGGCCTTGGCTGGAAACTGTCTGAGAAGCTGGGTGACTTTTTGAAGGGGAGAATTTTCATTCCTTCGGTGTGTGTGTTGGATGGGTGGGTGGAGAATTTCTTTAACTTCTGGGCTCCGCTGTGTTTTTTCCATTGTTTTGATGGGAATTTTATGGCTTCTGCTCCCTTCCTCAAAGCAAGCCCCATCTTCTTCAGCGACTTGCAAGAAAGGAAGTATAGCAGGAGAACAATCGATTCAAAAACAGGGGAAATCCGTCCAGGGATAAATAACTTGAAAAGCAGCTGTAAATGCAACTGAATGGAGTTCCAGCTGCTCTTCTCAACTCTTCCTGTTGTTTCCTTGTTTTTTTCTACAACACGCTTAAGTTAAAATTTCATTTTTTTTTCCCCTGCAAAGGCTGTCATTCTTATCAAGGAGGCCTCGCAACGTAGACAACTCCCTGTCGAGATGCCCCATATATATATATATATATTGTATATATGTAGGTCTTTGGTTATTCGGGTTTTCTCCCGCGTAAAATTGGAAGTGTCTTGGCGATGTTTTGACGAAGTCTCATTCGTCATCTTCAGGCTGGTGTTTTCGGCTTCGTGCTTCTAGGAGCAATGTGTGTGATCGCAGCTGTTTCTTGTTAAAAAGAAGAAACAGCTGCGATCACACACATTGCTCCTAGAAGCAGGAAGCCGAAAACACCAGCCTAAAGATGACGAATGAGACTTCGTCGAAACGTCGCCAAAACACCTCCAATTTTACGTGGGAGAAAACCCGAATAACCAAAGACCTACATACAAACACCTGCGAAAACCTCAGAAAACATATATATATATACATACATACATGCATACATGCATACATGCATACATACATACATATATATATAGAGATAGATATAGATATAGATGTAGATATAGATATAGATATAGATATACTGCTAGTCCTCAACTTACAACAACAACTGAGCCCAACATTTCTGAGACATCATTTTGTCCCGTTTTAGGACCTTTCTTGCCATCCCTGCACTTATTAAAAGTAACACGGTTGTTAAGTAAATCTGGCTTCCCCCATTGACTTTTTTTGGCCTTCTAGAGCTCTTTCACCTCTCCATTCTGCATTGCAGGTAGTCCTCGACTTACAACAGTTCATTTAGCGACCATTCAAAGTCACTCATGACCATTATTTTCCACACTTACGACCGTCGTAGCATCCCTGTGGTCACACGATCAAAATTCAGATGGTTGACAGCGGATTCATATTTATGACGGTGGCAGCGTCCTGATCCCCTTTGGTGACCGTCGGACAAGCAAAAGTCAATGGGGAAGCCGGATTCGTTTAACGACCGCGTGACTAACTCCGCAACTGCAGCAGATTCACTTAAGGACTGTGGCAGGGAAGGTCGCCAAAATTGGGGGGCAAACTCACTTAGCAACAAATACATTTTCGGGCTCCATCGTGGTCGCAAGTCACAATGGAATTGTACAGCCCCGGGATCTCCTGGTGGTTTCCCATCCACTGGCAACTCAGCCCAAGTTGCTTTTAGCGGCTTGGAGGCACCTCGAGCAACGTTTTAAACTTGGGAGTTGGATGTGTTGAAAGTGACACACTTAATGATTCTTGCACCTGGGCCTCAGCGCATGAGTTGTAGAGAAACCGGGAGAGGATTCGGTCGCAAACATCTGTCGACTCAAAACTAACCCGGCAGGAAAGGCTGGATGGCGGAGGCTTTGAGAAGCCTGGAAAAAGAGGTTTCGCCAGACCTCCCTTGGCAGGCCAGAAAGGCCCCGGGTCTGGAAGGTTTGGCCGGCACTGGGACTGAAAACACAGAGGTCGGGGAGTGGGTGGGGGGTGGGGGTCTTTCCGGAAATGGTGGGCAAATTGAGAAGATCAATAAAGGAGAATAGTTTAGCTAGGGGGTTGAAATGAGGGCTCCTTGGTGGTCTCTGAGCTTGGCGGTTTTCTTGCAGACGTCTCATGGCCCCACTAGGTAACATCATCAGTGCTAGAAAGGAGTGAGGTATGTGGAGAAGAGGAGGAGGAGGAGGAAGAGGAAGAGGAGGAGGAGGAGGACTGTGGGGTCCCTGGTGCTCTCTGAGCTTGGCTGATTTCTTGCAGACGTCTCATGGCCCCACTAGGTAACATCATCAATGCTAGAAAGGAGTGAGGTATGTGGAGAAGAGGAGGAGGAGGAGGAGGAGGAGGACTGTGAGATCCTTGGTGCTCTCAGAGCTTGGCTGATTTCTTGCAGACGTCTCATGGCCCCACTAGGGAACATCATCAGTGCCAGAAGGGAGGGGGAGGGTTTGGAGTGCTTGCTGCCCTGTCAGTGTCGGTGGGACTGTGAGGGTCTGCTGGGCCAGGGCCAAAGGGCCACGGCTGCCTGCCCTTCACCCCTGCTCCCCTCCCAGCCCCGGGGCTGAGCTGCGGCAACAGGCTCAGTGGGGGCCCGTTGCAAAGCCAATTAATGGCCATCCCTTAATGGGATCATCCAATTAGCAGCTCAGGGAGCCGGTGCTCCCCCAGGCTCCGCTTGATCCCACAGGGGGGAAGGGGGGGCTGCATGAGGGAGGGGAGGGGGCTTCAGGAACTGCCCTCTCCCCCCACCCCGTCTCTGGCTGCTAGAGAGGCAGCCTTTGACTTACCACCACTTGTTCCAAGTTACAACAGGACTGGGAAAAGATGACTTACAACCCGTCCTCCTGCTTAGGACTGTGGCCGCAGCCCCACTTGGCAGCTGGCGTGCATTTACGAAGGATGCACTGCCCATGTGTGTGTGTTTGTGTGTGTTTGTGTGTGTGTGTTTTGTGTGTGTGTGTGTTTGTGTGTTTGTGTTTGTGTGTGTTTGTGTTTCTGTGTGTGTTTGTGTGTGTTTGTGTGTCTGTGTTTGTGTGTGTTTGTGTTTGTGTGTGTGTTTTTGTGTGTGTGTTTGTGTGTTTCTGTGTGTGTTTGTGTGTGTGTGTGTTTGTGTGTGTTTGTGTGTGTTCGTGTGTTTGTGTTTGCGTGTGTGTTTGAGTGTGTTTGTGTGTGTGTTTGTGTGTGTGTGTGTGTTTGTGTATGTTTCTGTGTTTCTGTGTGTGTGTGTGTGTGTTTGTGTGTGTTTGTGTGTGTGTGTTTCTGTGTGTGTTTCTGTGTTTCTGTGTGTGTGTGTGTGTTTCTGTGTGTTTCTGTGTGTGTGTTTCTGTGTGTGTTTCTGTGTTTCTGTGTGTGTGTTTGTGTGTTTGTGTGTGTGTTTGTGTGTGTGTGTTTTGTGTGTGTTTGTGTGTTTGTGTGTTTGCGTGTGTGTTTGAGTGTTTGTGTGTGTGTTTGTGTGTGTTTGTGTCTGTGTGTCTGTGTGTGTTTGTGTGTGTGTCTGTGTGTGTTTGTGTGTGTGTGTTTGTGTGTGTGTGTGTTTGTGTGTGTTTCTGTGTGTGTGTTTCTGTGTGTGTTTCTGTGTTTCTGTGTGTGTGTGTGTGTGTGTTTCTGTGTGTTTCTGTGTGTGTGTTTCTGTGTGTGTTTCTGTGTTTCTGTGTGTGTTTCTGTGTTTCTGTGTGTGTTTGTGTGTGTGTGTGTTTGTGTGTGTTTGTGTGTGTGTTTGTGTGTTTGTGTGTGTTTGTGTCTGTGTGTCTGTGTGTGTTTGTGTGTGTGTCTGTGTGTGTTTGTGTGTGTGTTTGTGTGTTTGTGTGTGTGTTTCTGTGTTTGTGTGTGTGTTTCTGTGTTTGTGTGTGTGTGTTTGTGTGTGTGTCTGTGTGTGTTTGTGTGATGTGATGTGACATGATCACCGTTTGTAAACCTTCCCAGCCAGTTTTCCAATGAGCAAAGTCAATGGAAGAAGCCAGATCAAACTCAATGACTGCGTGATTCACTTAACAACAGGCAATGATTCGCTTAACAGCCACGTCCAAAAAAAAAAAGGTTATAAAAGGGGGCACCATTCCCCGTTAACTGCCTTGTTTAGCAATGAGGATCTTGGTCCCAATGATAGCCGTAAGTCGAGGATTGCCTGTACTGCTTCCAACCAGGTGGGCTTCAACCGGAATTTGTTAAGCACCGTTTTAACTTTGAACAGTCACTAAAGAGACTGTTGTAAGTCGAGGACTGCCTGTATGTTCACCACTTTGATTTGTAAAAATAATAAAGCAGGGATACAAGAAAGAAAAAGAAAGAGAGAGAGAAAGAGAAAGAAGGGAGGGAGGGAGGGAGGAGGGAGGAAGAAGGAATGAAGGAAGGAAGGAAGGAAGGAAGGAAGGAAGGAAGAAGGAAAGAGGGAGGGAAGGAAGGAAGGAAAAAGAAAGAAGGAAAGAGGGAGGGAAGGAAGGGAAGAGGGAGGGAAGGAAGGAAGGAAAGAAAGAAAGAAGGAAAGAGGGAAGGAGGGAGGGAAGGAAGGAAGGAAGGAAAAAGAAAGAAAGAAGGAAAGAGGGAGGGAAGGAAGGAAGGAAAAAGAAAGAAGGAAAGAGGGAGGGAAGGAAGGGAAGAGGGAGGGAAGGAAGGAAGGAAGGAAAGAAAGAAGAGAAAGAGGGAAGGAGGGAAGGAAGGAAGGAAGGAAGGAAGGAAGGAAGGAAAAAGAAGAAAGAAGAAAGAGGGAGGGAGGGGGGGAAAGGAAGGAAGGAAGAAAGGAAGAAAGAAAGAAAGAAAGAGGGAAGGAGGAAGGAGGGTGGGAAGGAAGGAAGGAATAACAAGAGTTGGAAGGGCCCTTGGAGGTCTTCTAGTCCAACCTCCTGCTTAGGTGAAAAGCCGGCTGAGGGTCCCACTTAATCCCTCCCCTCCTAAGGCAGAGGAGGAGGGTCTGTCTCTACATGTCCCTTGCCCTAAGAGAGGGTTCCTGAAGCGTGCCTCCTTGAGATCCGGTATGCTGCCATTTCAGTTTTGATTTGCTTCCAGAAAAGGGCCGGCCCGTCTCAAGAGCTACAGGTGTGTCAGCTCTTTGTCGGAGTCAGGGACAAGCCCTTGGCCACGATGGCCTGTCCGACTTAGAAATATCTACGGCAGTCCTCGACTTACGTTCCCAAATGAGCCCCAAGTTTCTCGTTGCTAAACGAGACGTGTGTTAAGTGAGTTTTATCCCATTTTCGGCCAGAGTTGTGAAACAACAGTTAAGCGAATCACTGCGGTTGTTACGTTAGTGACACGGTTGTTAAGTGAATCCAGCTTCCTCATCGACTTTGCTGGCCAGGTCGTCACAAAAGGGGATACTGTGACTGTCATAAATACGAGTCAGTTGCCAAGGGACCAAATTTTTGATCCCGTGACTATGGGGATGTTATTTATTTATTTATTTATTTATTTATTTATTTATTTATTTATTTATTATTCATTCATTCATTCATTCATTCATTCATTCATTCATTCATTCATTCATTCATTCAGTTTGTATGCCGCCCCTCTCCGAAGACTCAGGGCGGCTCACAATGCATTTAAAATCATTATAAAAAACATTTAAGAATTTTAAAACAATATTAAAACTCATTCACACCATTCATGGCCGGATCTTGCCGGATCGCAACGTTACGTGTGGAAAATGGTCATAACTCCCCTTTTTCACGGCCGTTTCTCCGTTTGAATGGTCACTAAATGAACCGTTGTAAGTCGAGGACTACTTCTGTGCAACAGAATAACGGAAGGGGCCCTCGGAGATCTTCTAGTCCAACCCCCTGCTCAAACAGGAAACCCTCTACCATGTCCGGTCTCTTCTTAAAAACCACCCGTGTTGGGGCACCCAAAACATCTAGTGGCGAGTCGTTCCACTGATTCGTTGTTAGGCGATAACTTCCCCAACTCCCCGAGGTTGAATTCCAGGCCCCATCATCCCCAGCCAACATACTTCGAAGGCAGCCAGCCGATGGGCGAACGAAGGCAGCTCCTTCCTCCTCTGCTTCGAAGGTTTTTTTTCCCCTCAAGCCTTCAACCCAAGCGAGGAAAATGATCTTAAATCATCTTTAAAGGGTTTGCCTAAAGAATTTAAAAGCGTTTCGTGGTTAAACCCTAATCCGGGAGATAATGTGGGATTAGGCGTGGGAGAGATGGCCCAAAACTTCCTCATCTGACTGCAAAGCCCTGCCGCGGAGTCGGATAGAACAGAATGACAAAGAGTTGGAAGGGCCCTTCGAGGTCCTCTAGTCCAACCCGGCCAGAATACAGAATCACAGAGTTGGAAGGAACCTTAGAGGTCTTCTATCTAGTCCAACTGAGTTTCCTGCTCAGGCAGGAAACTCTATTACCATTTTAGACCAAGGGTTGTCCCATCTTTTCTTAAAATCTTAGCACCCACAACTTCTGGTGGCCAGCTGTTCCACTGGTGAATTGTCCTCGCTGTTTAGGAAATTCCTCCTTAGTTCCAGGTTGCTTCTCTCCTTGATTGAGTTTCCATCCGTTGCTTCTTGTCCTGCCTGCAGGGGCTTTGGAGAAGACCTTCGAGGTCTTGGAGGTCATCTAGGCCAACCCCCTTGTCCAAGGCAGGAGACCTTATGGCATTCCCAGGACAAACGGTGGCCCAACCTCCTCTTGAAAAGACCACCAAGCGTTGGAGAACCTCAACTCGGAGAGGCACCGCCAGGAAATTCCTTAGTTCCAGGTTGGATCTCCCCTCTGACTTAAAACTCGCAGAGTTCCCCAGCCGGCAGGCTTTCAGATGGCTGGAAGAGACCTTGGAGGTCATCTAGTCCAACCCCCTGCCCAAGGCAGAAAACCTCCAGTGATGGAGCACCACAACTTCGGGAAGCAAGCTATTCCGTTGAGGAATTGTTCCCATGGTCAGGAAATTCTTCCTTATTTCCAGGTCCCTCTATCCATTGCCCTTCCTTCCTTCCTTCCTTCCTTCCCTCCTTCCTTCTCCCTCTGACCTATTGCCTTTCCTTTCTTTCTTCTTCCTTTCTTTCTTACTTCCTCCCTCCTTTCCTTCCTCCCTTCTTTTCTCCCTCCCTTCCCTTCCCCCTCCCGTCCTCCCCTTCCCTTCTTTACTCCCTTCCCTTCTTCCCTTCCTTCCTTCCTCTCTCCCTTCCTCTCCTTTCCTTCCTTCCTCTCTCCCTTCCTCTCCTTTCCTCTCCTTCCTCCCCTCCTCCCTTCCTCCCCTCCTCCCTTCCTTCCCTCCTCCCTTCCTCCCCTTTCCTCCCTTCCTCTCTCTCTTCCTCTCCTTTCCTCCCTTCCTCTCCTTCCTCCCTTCCTTCCCTCCTCCCTTCCTCCCCTTCCCTTCTTTACTCCCTTCCTCCCCTTCCTTCTTCCCTTCCTTCCTTCCTCTCTCCTTCCTTCCCTCCTCCCTTCCTCCCCTTTCCTTCCTTCCTCTCTCCCTTCCTCTCCTTCCTTCCTTCCTCTCTCCCTTCCTCTCCTTTCCTTCCTTCCTTCCTTCCGTCCTCCCTTCCTCCCCTTTCCTTCCTTCCTCTCTCCCTTCCTCTCCTTTCCTTCCTTCCTTCCCTCCTCCCTTCCTCCCTTCCTCCCCTCCTCCCTTCCTCCCCTTTCCTCCCTTCCTCTCTCTCTTCCTCTCCTTTCCTCCCTTCCTCTCCTTCCTCCCTTCCTTCCCTCCTCCCTTCCCCCTCCCTTCCTCCCCTTCCCTTCTTTACTCCCTTCCTCCCCTTCCCTTCTTCCCTTCCTTCCTTCCTCTCTCCCTTCCTTCCTCTCTCCCTTCCTCTCCTTTCCTTCCTTCCTCTCTCCCTTCCTCTCCTTTCCTTCCTTCCTCTCTCCCTTCCTCTCCTTTCCTTCCTTCCTTCCCTCCTCCCTTCCTCTCCTTCCTCCCTTCCTTCCCTCCTCCCTTCCTCCCCTTTCCTTCCTTCCTCTCTCCCTTCCTCTCCTTCCTTCCTTCCTCTCTCCCTTCCTCTCCTTTCCTTCCTTCCTTCCTTCCCTCCTCCCTTCCTCCCCTTTCCTTCCTTCCTCTCTCCCTTCCTCTCCTTCCCTTCCTTCCTTCCCTCCTCCCTTCCTCTCCTTCCTCCCCTCCTCCCTTCCTCCCCTCCTCCCTTCCTTCCCTCCTCCCTTCCTCCCCTTTCCTCCCTTCCTCTCTCTCTTCCTCTCCTTTCCTCCCTTCCTCTCCTTCCTCCCTTCCTTCCCTCCTCCCTTCCCCCTCCCTTCCTCCCCTTCCCTTCTTTACTCCCTTCCTCCCCTTCCCTTCTTCCCTTCCTTCCTTCCTCTCTCCCTTCCTCTCCTTTCCTTCCTTCCTCTCTCCCTTCCTCTCGTTTCCTTCCTTCCTTCCCTCCTCCCTTCCTCTCCTTCCTCCCTTCCTTCCCTCCTCCCTTCCTCCCCTTTCCTTCCTTCCTCTCTCCCTTCCTCTCCTTCCTTCCTTCCCTTCCCTTTCCTTCCTTCTTTCCTTCCTCCCCCTTCCTTCCTTCCTCTCTCCCTTCCTCCCCTTTTCTTCCTTCCTTCCTCCCCTTTCGTTCCTTCTTTCCTTCCTTCCTCCCTCCCCTTTCCTTCCTCTCTCTCTTCCACATAGGGCTGGAAAGGACCATAGAGGTCATCTATTCCAACCCCCTGTCGAAGGCCAGCTGTTCCACTGCTTAATAGTTCTATGAGGAAATTCCTCCTTATTTTCAAGCTGGATCTTCTCTGGGAGGCGATAAGGATTCCTGCCTTGGGCAGGGGGTCCGACTAGAAGACCTCCCAGGTCCCTTCCGGCCCCGTGGCTCTATGACTGCCACTCCTTTGCACTGTGCCTTCAAAATTCAGTCCATGCCTCCGAGTCCCCGAGATCCCCTCCTTCCAGATGAGGGAATTCACGTATTTCCAGCAACTCTTGCAAAATCCATCTTGGGCGTTTAAGCCAGAATTAAAAGTCAGTCAAAGATGCCAATGACAAGAGCAGGAAAATATACATGCCGGGGCAATCGAGGACAACAATCCCCACAACTCACATCCGTGGCCTCGGTTTCCCCCTTACAAGCCAGCCGAGGCAACCGAATTGTTTTTGGAAGAAGCACCTTGTTGATGGTGGCACAAAATTTTAAAAAAGAGGGGGTGGAAATTACATCCTCGCCAGATATAACAGTTTTCAATTCCCCTCGGCACCGGCCACAGCCACAAAAGTTCTATTTTATTTTTATTTTTATTATTTTAAATTCCTGCCCTTCCAAGTTGCTGCTGATTCTAATAGCCTCCCGTGGCTGGGCCTTGCAAAGATAGACTGCCTGTGGACAGAGAGGCTCTACCAAGCCTTTGTGACTTTGCGAAAATTAATTTGGCACGGATGCATCTTCTAAAGCAGTGTTTCTCAACCTTGGAAGCTTGAAGATGGGTGGATTTCAACTCCCAGAATCCCCCAGCCAGCGCTGCTGGCCGGGGGATTCTGGGAGTTGAAGTCCACCCATCTTCAAGCTACCAAGGTTGAGAAACACTGTTCTAAAGCCTCTTTTTTTTATTTTTTAAAGGAAAAAACCTTGCCTGCAAACGTCACGATTTGACCTCCTCAATCCCACAGCCAATGCCTTTGATGCAATGTGATTTTTTTTTTTTAATATAAGCCTATTTTTTCTGATCCCTGTCCAGATGCTTATCTCCAGAGGTGCCAGTTTTTAAATAAATATTGTGTTTTGCTGCTTCGCTCTCAAGATGCCGGAAAGGAAAACATTTAAGAGAAGAGGAGGGGTTGGGCAATGGAACCCCTGTCATATAGATAGATAGATAGATAGATAGATAGATAGATAGATAGATAGATAGATAGATAGATAGGATAGGGATAAACAAAAAGAAAGAAATAGAAAGAAATAGATAGATAGATAGATAGATAGATAGATAGATAGATAGATAGATAGATAGATAGATAGATAGATAGGATAGGGATAAACAAAAAGAAAGAAATAGAAAGAAATAGATAGATAGATAGATAGATAGATAGATAGATAGATAGATAGATAGATAGATAGATAGATAGGATAGGGATAAACAAAAAGAAAGAAATAGAAAGAAATAGATAGATAGATAGATAGATAGATAGATAGATAGATAGATAGATAGAGATAGATAGATAGATAGATAGATAGATAGATAGATAGATAGATAGGATAGGGATAAACAAAAAGAAAGAAATAGAAAGAAATAGATAGATAGATAGATAGATAGATAGATAGATAGATAGATATAGATAGATAGATAGATATAGATAGATAGATACATAGATAGATAGATAGATAGATAGATAGATAGATAGATAGATAGATATAGATAGATAGATAGATAGATAGTTAGATAGATATAGATAGATAGATAGATAGGTATAGATAGATAGATAGATAGATAGATAGATGATAGATAGATAGATAGATAGATAGATAGATAGATAGATAGAGATAGATAGATAGATAGATAGATAGATAGATAGATAGATAGATAGATAGATATAGATATATAAATATATAGATATATAGATATATTTTAAAATTAAAAACTCAAAAATCTACCAGGAAAGTGCAAAATACAGGTAGTCCTCCAGTTACAATGGTCCGTTTAGCGACCGTTCGAAAGTTACAACGGCACGGGAAAAATGTGCTCTATGACCGTTTTTTGCACTCACGACCGTAGCAGCGTCCCCCGTTGAGTCCCGCGATCAAAATTCGGACGCTTGGCCGCTGGCTCGTATTTATGACGGTCGCAGTGTCCCCCGGGAGTCACGCGATTCCCGTTTTGCGACCTTCTGACAAGCCAAGTCAATGAGATTCATTGAACGACCGGGGGTTGCTAATGTAACGGCAGTCATCCCACTTAACGACTGTGGCAAGAAAGGTCGTAAAACGGGGAGAAACTCACTTAAGAAATGTCTCACTGAACAACGGAAATTTTGGGCTCGATCGTGGTCGTAAGTTGAGGACTACCTGTATACAGTACAAGGATTCTAAGCCCAGGCTGTTCTTTTCAGAAGCAAAATCTAATGGAGAAAGGGGGGCCCCCTACCCAAAATTGACACACAGATTCGACCACAGAATCCTACCATTGGGAAGGGACCCGTGAGGTCCTCTAGTCCAGCCCCCTGTGCAGGAGAGGCCATCGTAAACAAAGCGTTTACACGTGTGTTGTGTGCATCCCTCCAGGGATGGACCCCTCTCAGCTCAAGGGGGCTGGCTGGTCCACTGGCATCGGGGGGCCGGAAAGCCCTCCCTATTTGAGTTTCGACATCCCCCCCCTCCTCTGCAAAGTTTCCACTGGTTCCTTTTCTTATCCCTGGGCACTGTGGAGAAAACATCCTGGTCTCTTCCTTGGGATAACCATCCAGGTCTGGAAGGTTTTAAAACGTTTTAAGACGGATGGACTTCAACTCCCAGAACACCCCAGTCAGACATGCTGGCTGGGGAATTCTGGGAGTGGAAGTCCTCCCCTCTTAAATCTCCCCTCTTAAATCCTGCTGGCTGGGGAATTCTGGGAGTGGAAGTCCACCCCTCTTAAACCAGGCAGGCTGGCTGGCTGGGGGATTCTGGGAGTGGAAGTCCACCCCTCTTAAAGCATTCTGGCTGGCTGGGGGATTCTGGGAGTGGAAGTCCACCCCTCTTAAAGCAGGTTGGCTGGGGAATTCTGGGAGTGGAAGTCCCCCCCTCTTAAAGCATTCTGGCTGGCTGGGGGATTCTGGGAGTGGAAGTCCCCTCCCTCTTAAAGCATGCTGAATGGGGAATTCTGGGAGTGGAAGTCCAGCCCTCTTAAAGCATTCTGGCTGGCTGGGGGATTCTGGGAGTGGAAGTCCCCCCCCTCTTAAAGCATGGCTGGCTGGGGGATTCTGGGAGTGGAAGTCCACCCCTCTTAAAGCATTCTGGCTGGCTGGAGAATTCTGGGAGTTGAAGTCCACAAGTCTTAAAGCTACGCTGGCTGGAGAATTCTGGGAGTTGAAGTCCACCAGTCTTAAAGCTATGCTGGCTGGAGAATTCTGGGAGTTGAAGTCCACCAGTCTTAAAGCTATGCTGGCTGGAGAATTCTGGGAGTTGAAGTCCACCAGTCTTAAAGCTATGCTGGCTGGAGAATTCTGGGAGTTGAAGTCCACAAGTCTTAAAGCTGCCAAATTTGGGGACCCCTGGGTTACCGAGTCAGCCTCTTGCCCCCAACAATCTGGGTCCTCGTTTTATACCCACCCAAAGATCAATTGTCTTTGCTCCTGATGGCATCGCTTAAGTACATTAGCCTTTGATGGACTTTTCTTTTACAAATCTGTCTAAGCCCCATTAAAGCCATCCGCGCATCGTCTCCTACAGAACTCCAGGCTTTAATGGTAAGCCATCCATCACCGATTAGCCACAAATCATGGCTAAATCTACCAGGAAAATGCCTCTCTAAACGGCTCTGGCACACACGGAAAATATGCAAATGAAAGCAGATTTGTTGATTTATAGGTCTTTCCATTCGCGGTAAGTACTCCAAGTGGCAATTGGCAATTAAAATATGGGAACCGCATATTTTAAATGATGAACAATTAAGAGTCGATGGGGGGGGGGGGGAATGTCCCTTGGCTGGCCTTCGAAAGCGGAAAGGATCCAGCCCAGCTGCAGATGGCAGCCAGAATCCACTCTGCACCCTCCAGATGTGATTTTAACTCCCAAATTCCTCCTCCTCGGCAATGCCCCTCCCCTTATTCCTCTTCCTCCTCCTCCTCCTCCTCTCTGCAAACCCTCCTCCCTTCAAGCACTGATAATGTTACCTAGTTGGGTCATGAAACGTCTGCAGGAAAACAACCCAGCTCAGAGAGCACCAAGGATCCCACAGTCCTCCTCCTCCTCCTCTTCCTCCCCTTCTTCCTCTTCCTCCTTCTCCTCTTCCTCCTCCTTCTCTTCCTCCTTCTCTTCCCCTTCTTCCTCTTCCCCTTCTTCTTCCTCCTCCTTCTCCTTCTCCTCCTCCTCTTCCTCCCCTTCTTCCTCTTCCTCCTTCTCCTCTTCCTCCTCCTTCTCTTCCTCCTTCTCTTCCCCCTCTTTCTCTTCCTCCTTCTCTTCTTCCTCCTCCTTCTCTTCCCCCTCTTTCTCTTCCTCCTCCTCCCCTTCTTCCTCTTCCTCCTCCTCTTCTTCCTCCTCCTTCTCTTCCCCCTCTTTCTCTTCCTCCTCCTCCCCTTCTTCCTCTTCCTCCTCCTCTTCTTCCCCCTCTTTCTGTTCCTCCTCCTCCCCTTCTTCCTCTTCCTCCTCCTCTTCTTCCTCCTCCTTCTCTTCCTCCTTCTCTTCCCCTTCTTCCTCTTCCTCCTCCTCCTCTTCCTCCTCCTTCTCCTCCTCCTTCTCTTCCTCCCCTTCCTCTTCCTCCTCCTCCTCTTCCTCCTCCTTCTCCTCCTCCTTCTCTTCCTCCCCTTCTTCCTCTTCCTCCTCCTCTTCTCCTTCTCTTCCTCCTTCTCTTCCCCTTTCTCTTCCTCCTCCTCCTCTTCCTCCTCCTTCTCTTCCTCCTTCTCTTCCCCTTCTTCCTCTTCCTCCTCCTCCTCTTCCTCCTCCTTCTCTTCCTCCCCTTCTTCCTCTTCCTCCTCCTCCTCTTCCTCCTCCTTCTCCTCCTCCTTCTCTTCCTCCCCTTCTTCCTCTTCCTCCTCCTCTTCTCCTTCTCTTCCTCCTTCTCTTCCCTTTCTCTTCCTCCTCCTCCTCTTCCTCCTCCTTCTCTTCCTCCTTCTCTTTCCCCTCTTCCTCTTCCCCCTCTTTCTCTTCCTCCTTCTCTTCTTCCTCCTCCTTCTCTTCCCCCTCTTTCTCTTCCTCCTCCTCCCCTTCTTCCTCTTCCTCCTCCTCTTCTTCCTCCTCCTTCTCTTCCCCCTCTTTCTCTTCCTCCTCCTCCCCTTCTTCCTCTTCCTCCTCCTCTTCTTCCTCCTCCTCTTCTTCCCCCTCTTTCTCTTCCTCCTCCTCCCCTTCTTCCTCTTCCTCCTCCTCTTCTTCCTCCTCCTTCTCTTCCCCTTCTTCCTCTTCCTCCTCCTCCTCTTCCTCCTCCTTCTCCTCCTCCTTCTCTTCCTCCCCTTCCTCTTCCTCCTCCTCCTCTTCCTCCTCCTTCTCCTCCTCCTTCTCTTCCTCCCCTTCTTCCTCTTCCTCCTCCTCTTCTCCTTCTCTTCCTCCTTCTCTTCCCCTTTCTCTTCCTCCTCCTCCTCTTCCTCCTCCTTCTCTTCCTCCTTCTCTTCCCCTTCTTCCTCTTCCTCCTCCTCCTCTTCCTCCTCCTTCTCCTCCTCCTTCTCTTCCTCCCCTTCTTCCTCTTCCTCCTCCTCCTCTTCCTCCTCCTTCTCCTCCTCCTTCTCTTCCTCCCCTTCTTCCTCTTCCTCCTCCTCTTCTCCTTCTCTTCCTCCTTCTCTTCCCCTTTCTCTTCCTCCTCCTCCTCTTCCTCCTCCTTCTCTTCCTCCTTCTCTTTCCCCTCTTCCTCTTCCTCCTCCTCCTCTTCCTCCTCTCTGCAAACCCCCCTTTTTCTAACACTGATAATGTTACCTAGTTGGGTCATGAAATGTTTGCAGGAAAACAATCCAGCTCAGAGAGCACCAAGGACCCCACAGTCTTCTCCTCCCCTCCTTCTCTCAACCACTTCCCAAACTCCCCTCCCCCAGTCTAGCATTGATGAGATAATAAAATGTCTGCAAGAAAAGCAACCAGCTCAAACACCAAGGATCCCCCAATAATCATCTCCTCCTCTCCCTTGAAAGCTAGCAAGCTCAGAGAGCATCAAAGACAATACAATTCTCCTCCCTTCTGGCCCTGATGATGTTACCTAGTTGGGTCATGAAACGTCTGGAAGAAAACCACCCAGCTCAGAGAGTTCAGTCCTCCGCCAGAAATATTCTCCTCCATTGGACTCTGGACACAGTAAGGTAAAGGTTCCCCTGGCACATATGTGCTAGTCGTTCCCGACTCTAGGGGGCGGTGCTCATCTCCGTTTCAAAGCCGAAGAGCCAGCGCTGTCCGAAGAAGACGTCTCCGTGGTCTTGTGGCCGGCATGACTCAACGCCAAAGGCGCATGGAACGCTGTTACCTTCCCACCAAAGATGGTCCCTATTTTCCTACTTGCATTTTTTACCTGCTTTCGAACTGCTAGGTTGGCAGAAGCTGGGACAAGCCACGGGAGCTCACTCCGTTACGCGGCACTGGGGATTCGAACCGCTGAACTGCCGATCTTTCAATCGACAAGCTCAGCATCTTAGCCACTGAGCCACCGTGTCCCTTTATCTGGTCGGAGTAGGAACTGCTAAAAGCTAAAAGGGGAATCGGTGCTTCCCAAGTGAACTGGCTCAAAGGCAGCATTAGTCCAATTGTGGATTTGGGGGGAACCTGGCTTGTACCAGTTAGAAATCTACGTAAAAATCAATCAATCACACACACATACACACATGCAGTGTGTTTTCTATTTGAAGGTAAGCACCCACAAAATGAAAAAAAACAGAATTGTAACAAGACTTTTTGCAAAAAGTAGATCGAATGGGCTGTTCCACCAGCATCACTTACTGGGAGAAATATGGTGACAGTACAGGGCAGGTAGTCTTCAACTTATTACCATAATTGAGCCCCAATTTTATGTTGCTAAGTGAGACATTTGTTCAGTGAGTTTTGCCCCATTTTACAATCTTTCTTCCCATCGTTAAATGAATCACTGCAGTTGTTAAGTGAGTCACACGGTCGTTAATCTGACTTCCCCCACTGACTTTGCTTGTCAGAAGGTTGCAAAGTCCTTGAGTTATGACAATAGAGCCCCAAATTTATGTTGCTAAGTGAAACGTGTGTGTATTTATTATGTATGTATGTATGTATGTATGTATGTATGTATGTATGTATGTATTGATTGATTGATTGATTGATTGATTATATTTCTATACCCCTTTCTCCCGTAGGACTCAAGGCGGTGTACAGTCAAGAAAAATATAGATACACAAACATCATAAAATTGCTAATTAAAATTATTATTATAACATAGTTTGGCCCAATTAAATAGAACCTAAAATTAGATAACATTTTAAAAACATTCACATGTTCATTTACAGGTAGTCCTCGACTTATGACCACAAAAGAGCCCAAAACCTAAATTTCCTTATACTTGTGATGAAACCTGGAATTCACTTCATGCAGGTAGTCCTCGATTTATGACCATAATTGAGCCCAACGTTTCTGTTGCTAAGCGAAGCAATTGTTCAGTGAGTTTTAACCCATTGGACGCCCTTTTTTTTCCACTGTTGCTAAGTGAATCACTACAGTGGTTAAGTGAGTCACATGGTCGTTAAGTGAATCTGGCTTCCCCCCCCACTGACTTTGCTTGTCAGAAGGTTGCAAATGGGGACCCCGCAACACTGCGACCGTCATAAATACGAATCAGTTGCCAAGCGTCAGATGGCCACCCCACAATCAATGGTCGTAAGTGTGGAAAACGGTCCTCAGACACGTTTTTCAGTGCCGTGGTAAGTAGGGTTGCCAGGTCTGCTTCCAAAAAATAGCGGACAAGCGGGGGGGGGGGGGAGGGGGTTAAGTAGTAAAAAAAAAAAAAATTACAATTAAATTATATATTTTCTTACAAACATTTTAACACGTATTAAAATAATCACTTCAAAACTTTACTTAAAATTCAAAACATCAAATACATTATAATAATATGTAAAATATTAAATTACATTTTACTTTGCTGTCGTGTGTATTTTTCATTTGACTGCGCAGCTTTGATCAATAAAGAATAATTCTTTAATTTCAGGACAACGTTGAGAAATATTTAAAAAATATACAATCATAAGGCTTTCGAATAAAAAAAAAATGTCCACTCTTTTGTGAAAAAAAAAAAACAGTGAACATAATGTGAAAAAAGCGGAATGTCCGCTCAAATAGTGGACACCTGGCAACCTTACGACTGGTAACTTTGAGCGGTCCCTAAATGAACCGTCGTAAGTCGAGGACCGCCCGTTAACTGCTCGTAAGAATCAGAAACGCACCTTTCCCAAACAAAGGAGCCAAACAGGTAGAGGGGAAAATATTTCAGGCGGCTGAAGTGTCCAGAAGATGTTTGTTCAAGGTGGTCACGGAAAGATTTTTCCCAACTAAGAAGTTCTATCCGAAAGCAGAAGCTGTTTTTCTTGATAAGTTTTCATCAACTCAGTCTGGCTACTCGATGCCTCTAACGCAGTGTTTCTCAACCTTGGAAGCTTGAAGATGGGTAGACTTCAACTCCCAGAAAGGTTGAGAAACACCGCTCTAATGGAACGGGTGGTGCTGCAGCTTCGGAGTTCTTTATTTTAAATAAAAATGATCAGTTGAAAAAAAAAAAGCTCTCCCTCCCTTCCCGGCTCCTGATTTTGGCAAGCCATCCGGACTCTTGCTCCGAAAGGACGATCCGGTAAACGAAATATAACATCAAAATGTTATTTCAACCCTACATTAGTCTCTAGCTGGTTTTATTTTATATGTGGCAAACTTATAAAATACCTTTTTTTTTAAGAGAGAGGGACTGGCTTAATGGGTTATTGTATTTTAGATGGTCGGCCAAAACTATTTAATAATTTTAAGTTGTTTTTAATTTTTATGTTGTGGGTTTTATCTTTTTTTTTTTTTAATTTGATTTATATGCCGCCCTTCTCCGGAGACTCAGGGCGGCTTACAGTGCGTTAAGCAATAGCCTTCATACTTTTGTATATTTATACAAAGTCAGCTTATTGCCCCCACAAACTGGGTCCTCATTTCACCTACCTTAGAAAGGATGGAAGGCTGAGTCAATCTTGAGCCTTGGAGAGATTCGAACCAGCAGTAAATTGCAGGCAGCTGTGTTAATAACAGGGTGCTTTAAACCACTGTAGTACCAAGGCTCTTATCTTGGCGGTACACCGTCCTGAGTCCCCCCCCCCCCCAGAAGGGCGGTATAAAAATTTAATAAAACTGAAACTGAAACTGAACTAAAATAAACCAGCTGGGTTTATTTAAGGTGGGACTAGAACTCACTGTCTCCTGGTGATTGGCCCAAAGTCACCCAGTCACTTTTCATGCCTAAGGTGGGACTAGAACTCACTGTCCTCCTGGTGATTGGCCCAAAGTCACTT